>NKZZ01001948.1:0-205767 GCA_002370815.1 Metschnikowia hamakuensis | reverse complement strand
CCACCCCCATCATTAATTGTGACGTGAGCTTCCCCATCCCCACCAGTTTTCTTCTTTCTAAGATTTGGGCACATACTTTATGACTCATGAATAGAAACTCACTCATCACCACAAAAACCACCAGGATGTTGTCCACGCTCCGCAATCTACCAAAACTGTCCTCCTTTTCGGAGACTCTTACCCCAGACAGCAGAATCGCCACCAAAGAAGCAGCCATTGAGAATGCCACCAACGTCATTCGAACCCCTCGTATCTTGCAAGATGGTGCCTTTTCCTGGACCATTCCTGAAAAGCGCAAGGAACACGTATATTTGACTTCGTCGCCCCAAGCGTTTGCTGACTTAGGACTTGACCCCGAGGAAGCAAAGTCTTCTGAGTTCCACAGCATTGTGAGTGGAAAAATCTACAGTGAAAATGAAAGCTTTCAAAACGCTGGATTGCCCGTTCCTTATTCCCAGGCGTATGCAGGCTGGCAGTTTGGTCAGTTTGCTGGTCAATTGGGCGATGGCAGAGTGCACAACTTATTCGAGGTTCCCAAGGCAAAAATTGCTGAAAATGACCTCAACAGAAGCAAATATGAGATCCAGCTCAAAGGGTCTGGCCTCACGCCTTATTCGAGGTTCGCAGATGGTAAGGCTGTGTTACGTTCTTCCATAAGAGAGTACATCATTTCTGAACACTTGAATGCCATCGGAATTCCTTCTACACGGGCATTATCATTGTCATACTGCCCAAAGACGTATGCTCAAAGACACGGAGCGGAAAAGTGTGCAGTTGTTTCCAGATTCGCCGAGCTGTGGATCCGCTTGGGCACTTTCGACCTCTACAGGTGGCGGTTCGATGTCCGGAACGTCAAGAAACTCTCACAATATGTGATTGACGAACTTTTTACACTTCAAAACGGCCACAAGTTCCCCTACTTTGAGATACTTCTCCAGGTCAAGTCGGACTTCTTCGAGAACACTACAAACTCTTTAGGAAATCTCTCGGACTTTGATAAGATGTACTATGAGATCATTCTTAGAAATGCATCTACTGCTGCAATGTGCCAAAGTTACGGCTTCTTGAACGGAGTTCTCAACACAGACAATACCTCGGTGCTTGGGCTTGCCATGGATTTCGGGCCCTTCTCGATCATCGACCATTATGATCCCAATTTCACTCCAAACTCAGAGGATCACAGTCTTCGCTACAGTTATTCGAATACACCCAGTGCTCTCTGGTGGAACTTGACCCGTTTGGGTGAAGACTTGGCCCATCTTATTGGAGCAGGTGAAACGCTTGTTCACGATGAAAACTTCCTTAACGGCAATTTCGAAAAAAGCACCGAGGAAAGACTTATAAAAAGAGCTACGAAAGTCATCGAAGTTGGAGGCGAAATATACAAGTACGCCTATACTAAACAGTACGTGGAGACATTATTCAAGAGATTGGGCTTGTCTACCCAGTCAATCTCATCTGAAAACCCCGAGGAACAGCTCGACGAGCTCGTTACTCCCATGCTCAGTATGCTTAAAAAAGTCAAGTGTGACTTCAACATGTTCTTCCTCACCTTATCCAGGACCGATGTCTCGAGCGATCTGTTCAGTAGTGCTTCTTTCGTGGACGAAATCCTTGGTCAGACGGGGATTGAGCATGATGAGGCAGAGAGAAACAGTTTGCTGGAAGAGATTCAACAATGGCTTGAAATCTTCAAGAAATATGTGGCTAAAAATGGTTTAGATAAAGCTGCAAGCAAGGCGTCGAACCCCGAGTTTCTCCCCAGAAACTGGATCTTGGACGAGGTCATCGAAAAGACACAAGAGTCAGACGGTAAGGACTTGCAGTATTTAAAGAAGCTCGAGAAGATGGCCTTCAATCCCCACGACTCCTCCAAATGGGGCGACGAGCTAAAGGATGTGGAGAAGAAGTGGGTGCTCCAGGGAGCTCGTGGTGAAGACTACTCGATGTTACAATGCAGCTGTTCGTCTTGATCTAGAATTCTGTTTGATTAATGTGTTTATAATGGCTAAAGAACTCTACAATATCTGTAATGTTTTAGTACTTTCTGCAATGTTTGTTTTTCTTTCTAATTGCACATTAAATGTTCTCAGACATGTTACTTACTCAAGGCTCACTTCTTGTGGCTTTTGAGGGCATCTTGGTAGCCTCTGTCGAAAGCGTCCTTGGCTTTTTCTTGACCTTCAGTGTCCAACCGGGCGATTTTGGAATCCAAAGAGCTGTCGCCTGTGGTGAAGCTTAAACCATTCGTACCTGATTTAGAGTGGGATCCTGTACCAGCGCCTGCGCCGGCACCAGTGGTATGAGTACCATGGGAACCGTGGCTAGATCCGTAAGCATCATGATGGCCAGACTTGGTGTGGTCGCCGGTTTGTCTGTTAGTGGAGCCTGCAACACCACCAGTGTGACCAGTACCAGAACTAGAGTGCTTTTCTTCGTAAGCAGTTCCAGCAGTAGCTCCAGCAACTCCAGCAGTGCCTAAACCAGCAGCACCATAAGCAGCACCTGGGGTGTGGTGGTTAGACTCATGAGTGCTGTCGTGGCCAGTAGTACCAGTTTGCTTGTAAGTGTCACGACCGGTGGTGGTAGAACCATGGGCACCGGTTCCAGTGGAAGAGCCATAGGCATCTGTTCCAGTGGAAGAATGTCCGTGCAGGTCAGAACCTGCGGTGCTCTGCTTATAGGAGTCCTTGCCAGAACCATGAGCATCGACACCAGATGCGTGTTTGTTGGAGGAGTCATGGCTAGAGGCACCGTAAGCAGCAGCTCCAGTACCGGCACCGACACCTGCACCTGTGGCGGCACCAGCTCCAGTGCTTGGGCCAGATCCATGGCCAGAGTGTGCGCCAGAGTGTGCACCAGAAGTACCAGCATCAGAACCGGCGGCACCAGTGGTGGAGTCGGTCTTGGAAGAACCCTTACCACCCAAGTACTCCGTACCTGCACCGTGCTTGGTACCAGACACATTTTCCTTACCCAAGGCCTTACCGGCCTTTTGGTCGTACTCATCAGCGTACTTGGCAGCATTGGCCTTGTTGATGTTTCCTTGCTTGTATTGGTCCGCCACCTCCCCAGAGATGTTTTCCTTTCCAATGGCTTTTCCACCGGCCTTGTCAGCGTCGCTGAATTGCTTGTTGCTAGAGAGCTTAGATTGAACTTTTTCTGCGAATCCCATTGTGTTGGTTTATTGTGATGTGAAGATTATTTGGTTTGCAAATTATATGTATTTCTCGAACAAGACCAGACGAGAAGCTCTCCATTTTATAACCCTACAGACAGCAACCACTGGCTGCGAATTCGGGCCCCAAGAGGTGACCCTGCGACGAGCCATGCCCAATACACAGGGGCTCGCATGGTTGCTTCCTGTGCCCCTGCATACACGCCCTTCCATTACCTCACAAAACCTTCTGCTTAGTTGCTAATGCCCATGCACTGTGGCATGTGAGTGCTAGAGAATGCACCACGATGATGTCACCACGTGGCCCAATGGTTTCACAGCAAACGTCAACCGTGGAGGCGGTGGTTCTGCATGTGTGGACTTGACGTTTGCTGTGTGTGACTCAAATGGAGTGTGGTTGACCAACGGTCATGGGTTTTTAGTGAGGAGAGCGAAACAGGAAACTGAATCAGGCAATTAGCGAAATCGGGCAACTATTGAACAGGCGGGTTTGGTCAACTTCAGGGCGCACTGGACAAAGTGAGTGCGAATTTGAAGTCCGACGTCAGATTTGAAGACCGATCTAGGACCGATTTAAAGACCGATCTAAGACCGCATTGGACGCCGCATTGGAGACTTTCGCTCCCTGCTCGCTTCTCGCTACATGGTACCGATATTCCATATGTATTAAACGCGCAGTACTATGTCTTAGTCTAAGATCTTAAGATAGTTCGAAGGACAGATACCCACTTGGCCGTTCGACCGCTTGGCCTGCCACCACTTGCCGTCGATATCATCCACCTCCAATATTTCGTCCTTGAGAAATGAGATCTCGTTAATGTCATCTGGGTTGGCATCGTAGCTATATAACGCCTTGGCCTTGAACCTGAACGTGGTGACCGGCTCACTGAATTCGTTGTTGTCGTTAATGTTGTTATAAACGGCTGGCCGCGCGCTGGCATTGTTGAGGTTGGAATTGGAGAAGTTCTCCAATCCGTTCAACTGCGACGACGACATGTAGCCTGCCTTGTTGGAGGTCAACTGCGATTGTCTAGACTCGCTGTTAGGGAATGCCTGTGAGCCTGAGCGAGGCATAACAATGTCGTTCTCGTCAATTTTGTTGCCCGTCGAAGGAAGCTGGCCATGCGAGAAATGGTTGGGCTTGACGGAAAACGAATCGATGAATTGGTTGGTGGGTGACTCGGGGTGTCCTCCAAAGTATATCACCCACAAAATGTTCAATGCAGAAAGAAGGATGCATCCAGCAGCACAACACAAGTTACCGGAAGAGCTGGAGTTGTAAATGAGAGTATTGGTTGAATTCGTGGTGTAAACAAACGCAGCAGACAAGAGTCCCACCAAAGTAAACTTGTAAAGTTCGATGTTATTGTTTAGGTATAGCACGAAGATGATAATGATCAAGATGATCTCGTAGACAAGCCCCCACCAAGTGAAACGCAACTTGGCGGAGGACTGACTGGCAGCAGCACCTGCTATAGCTATTATCCAAGATATGAAGCCAAAAGACACTGTACTAATAGCAAACGGGTCGCCCAAGAAATTTGAAAGTTGGAACCCCATGTTGTGTAGCTATTTTTGAGAATTCTGCTTGCAGTAGAAGATGAGGATTTGTCAGATCAAGAGTCTAGTAGAAGACGGGGTAAAGAGTGTGGTACCGAGAATGTAAACGGGGCAGGGGTCAAGATTCTCTCTATGGCCATAAAGCTTTGAAGAAGAGCTTTAATATAGGTATAAAAGGCACGGGGTGGAAAGGCCTAGAGATCAGTGAAGACAGTAGATCAAAACAACGCTTGGGGGGAAAAATCCGTCAGAAGCGCGATTTGGGCGCACTGGGTGGTCTAGACCGACGCGAAAAAAGGCTGATATTCCGCAGCCTCCGCAGTCATGTGTGACGCGCGCTGAGGCTAAGTAGATCCAAGACGTTGTGCAAGCGAAGAGCCATAGGCCGAGTCTTATACAGGCTGGATACAGAAAACATGGGTTTATACAGACGGGGCCTCCAGAACAAATGTGTAGGTGATCATAGAAGGAAATCGTAAAGGTGTTGTTGAATGGGTCTAGTGTACAGGAGGTGTAGAGTATGTGGTGTAGAGTATGAGGTGTAGAGTATGTGGTGTAGAGTATTATGGATATTATGTGAGTGTTGTAGGTGAGTGTTTAGTTTAGCTAAGTGTGGTGTGAAGCGAGTATATAGCGTACAGTGAGTGACAGGCTCGAGCATCACGAGCAAATGTGAACATGGCACGCACTATCAGGGACAATTATACGGTTTTGGACTTAAACTATTGGCAAGTGACTTTCTCTATCTTTTTGACTGCCGAGAAACTGAACAATAAATTTGTTTTGTTTGAATATGTGATTTTCAGTTTAAGGCCCTGGCCAGTCGTATTGTTTGCCTATATTTTTTTATTTTTTTTTTAGGCGTTCCATTTATATCGAGTGGTTCTCATGCGTATCTCCATGTATTTTTCCGATTGTTTTTTACATTATGAGTGAGAGTGGGAAATTGACCTGACTACTGCAAACGGCTTGAGTCGTGTGCCCAAAATAAACTTGACCATTGCCGCGGATAAAATCAAACCAACACGCATAAAAACCTCAATGAGATGCGAATATCGCTCAAATGAATATACTGCCCAAGAAAAAAATATTGCTCATTATATGTGATTCACGCTTCGTACGTCTCGAGTTCTTGGCTCTGCAAATGAAATGTGCGATCGCATCCGTGGACTTTAAAGCCCGTGACCATCTTCGCATCAAGTACCGGTTTCAGCCGTCGACAAACTTATCGAGACTATACGACAGAAGCCAGACAACGTTGGGATAAGCGGGAAAACATCATGTCATATTGCATATGGTTTAGATTCGTTTCAGAATCTTAAGTCAGATATCTGAAACACATTTCCCTATATTTAGCAGCATTTGAAGTATATCTCATTTATAGGTTTATAGTTTAGACCCCGCGCTATGTGCACACCTGCACCCGAGTGTTAACCGGAGAGGCACGGACGAGTGCCACATGAGGATGCTGCCCGAGTGCCAGATGAGGTAGCCGCACTTTCTTATGAAGTACACTAATGCGTCAGCTACAGTCACACCCACCAATTACGAGGGCCGATTTTAGTACGCGTTTGGTAAGCAGCCTAAAAGCGGTCCTTTCCGAATATATAAAAACCTTGTACAACCCGTCATCTTCCTTTTTTCTCTAACACTCTCTATCATTTATTGAACGCTTTATTTATTGAACGCTTTATTTATTGAAAGCTTTATTTATTGAAAGCTTTATTTATTGAACGCTTTACTATGCTTGCATTACGCAGAACTACCCCATGTTTGCTCAGGACAGGGATCAACTTCTCGAGATACTCGTCGACCCACCACAAGTCCATCCTTGACATCACAACAGACATCATCCCCGATGGTAGTGAGTTGAAGACCAACGACTTGAAGTTCATAACCCATCCTGCTTTCCCCCACGAAAAGTGGACCGATGACGACTGCAAGGCCGTGGAGTACCTTCACAGACCTCCACAGAACGTCCGGGACAAAATAGCACACCACTCCATGAACTTTTGCAAATCGTGCTTCAACTTTGTTACAGGTTACAAGAAACCCAAAACACCCGAAGAACTTAAACATAGGTTTGCTGGCACGAGGTACGAAATGACCGAGAATAAATGGCTCACCCGAATCATCTTCTTGGAGTCCGTGGCCGGGGTGCCTGGAATGGTGGCTGCCTTCCTCCGCCATTTGCACTCTCTAAGGTTGATGAAAAGAGACAAGGCCTGGATTGAGACCCTATTGGATGAAGCATACAATGAGAGAATGCACTTGTTGACTTTCATCAAAATCGGTCAGCCTTCCTTATTCATGAAGTTCTTCATCTACGTTGGACAGGGTGTTTTCTGCAACATGTTCTTTTTCTTGTACTTGCTATCTCCTCGCTACTGCCACAGATTTGTAGGCTACTTGGAGGAGGAAGCCGTCAGCACATACACCTATTTGGTGGACCTGTTAACGGCCAAGCAATTGCCCAAATTCAATAAAATCAGTGTGCCTGAAATCGCCCAGGACTACTGGCCGGAGTTGGACGAAAAATCAACTTTTTTGGATTTGGTACTCAGAGTGAGGGCAGACGAGTCTAAGCACAGAGAAGTCAACCATACTCTTGCTGGCTTGGATCAGAGTCTGGACCGGAACCCATACGCATTGCATATAGAGGGAACCGATAAGCCACAACCAACGAACGGCTTGAAAGGGATCAACAAAGCCGGATGGGAGAAGAAAGACTTGATCTTGTAATCCTATTTATTGAGATTGTATTTAGTATGAAATTATGATTGATGAACAAGATATCTAGTGTAGCAATCGAGTTCAGTTGCGCGAAGAGCGGCATGTCTAATAGGAAGTTGATATAGCTCATGGGAGACTTAGTGAGTAGCTCCAAGGAAGATGGTGGCACTCAAGCACACGACCATCACAATGACACCCCATACCGAAANCTCCAAGGAAGATGGTGGCACTCAAGCACACGACCATCACAATGACACCCCATACCGAAAGCACCAAGCCGCCGTATTTGCAGGCCTTCTCTAAGGAGTCCAATTGGTTGGAGCCGTCCAACGGCTTGATCAACATGTAGCCAAACAAGCCTGGAAGAATAAACGAAATAGAGGTGGAGCCAGTCGAACCAACAAACGCTAACACTCGGGCCAAGGACTTGACGCTTATAGCGACGAGATACGACACCACCACGATGGCCGTTGTGATGATGTAGAACTTCTTGGTGGATAATGGAACAATGATTGGGTCATGTCCATCAGTATCTTGTGCACCCTCCATGGGTGTAGTACTCACAAACGAACCATCGTGAGAGTCGACTTCAAGGTGTTCATGCATGGGTGTGTAACCATTAGAAGTGACATTTGTATTTCTGAGTTTCCACCCAGACTGAACACCGTTGCGGATAAAGAAGATCACATGGTTGACCGATCCTCTGCATGGGTGACATTGCAATGGAAACGAAAGAGACACCATGATCACAATACACAAGCGTCCAATCAAAGATGGCACCGAGTTCTTGGGGTACATACTGATGATGTTGGCATTGACGTCATTTCCAAAGGTCAAGTAGCCAAGAACACCCACCACCAAGTACGAAGCACAGGCAATCAGAATGGCGTTCCGGATAATCAAGTTGGACTGGCGGGTCTGCGAGCCGTGGGCCTCGTCTCCCTTGAGTTCGTTGATTATGGCGAACATGTTCTGGTGGCATGTGTATGCAAACACGAAGATGGGAAACGAAGATAACGTCAAGCGCCAGGATTTCGGGCCCACGAGGTCCACCTCGGCACTAAGGGTCCGGTCCGTCAAGAAGTGCTGCACCACAAGACAGATAAGGTACACCACCGAGACAAGAGCAACAATGCTGGTATACTTCAAGGAATCTAGCTTTTTCAAGAAACTCAAGGGAGTCACAACAAACACCATGAAAAGCGAGATCCAAAAGTTACGCTCCATAAGCACAGACCCCGTCTTGAAGTTAAGACTCTCCATGATCTTGGGCATCAAGTCTCCAATTACCACGAGATACGACACCCCCACGCCAAAACACTTGATGGCAATGGCTCCATCGAAAATCACCGAGAGGTGTGGGTATGTGAGCTGACAAAGACTGAAGTACGATACCGCGTCCTGTTGCTGGGTGTACTTGGCCACCTTGTTTTGGAGGTAGAGCCCAAATGCAGAAGTCAAGGAGCTCCATATGATGAGGAAAGAGCCAAACACCAAGCCATTGCTTTTGAGCCCGTAAGGCATAGCTAGGATCCCCGCCCCAATGATGGTGTTTAGGAGGTTGATGGATCCTGATTTGATGGTAGCTTTTCCCATTGCGGTGGTTCGTTGTATGTGGATGAAGATAATAATGTGCGCACTCTCCGTGCACCACTATTTGTCTACGATGTCTACTATGTCTACTATGTCTACTATGTCTACTATTTGTCTTCTTGAATAAGACAATATATTTCTGGATATTAGTGTAGTACATTGGAAAACATAAGCATGTATATATTTCAACTTCCACTTTGTTACTTCTCTTCTCCTCTCTTGGACCTCAGATCTCATATACTACTACTTTCACATTACTCTACAATAGAACAATTATATCACATAATTTAAATCGCTGCTGGTATATTGGGAGGGGATGGCGGGTGATAAATTTAGTCTTCAAAGTGCAACGACATAAACAGACGACCAGGTTCAAATCAGCAAGAGTAGAATTCGCACGTGGTACCTTGTGGCCTAAAAGATGTACCATCCAAGTAACAAAGCAATCAACACCAAAAGGAAGGCAAAAGGAAGCGAGATACCATTGACGGTATCCTCGACCACAGGGGGTTTCTGCTCTACCTCGTTGGAGTCCAACTTCTTGGACAACGAGTCGATCTGCGTGCTCGAGTGCTCCAACTCTTTTTCGTTATCGTTGATCACAGTGTTATTGGCAGATGGCAAAATGCTCTCATTGACGGTTGTATCCGGTTGGATAGTGGTGGTATGTATGGATTTTTCGTTGGCAAGCGTTGTGTCAGCACCTCCCAAGGTGGTGTTGTTGGCATCACGGGCAGGAGAGTACTGCGTGGCGTTGGCAAAAGAGGTGTCATCGGCGTGGGTCTCGTCCCTGACGTCGTCCTCGATGACGAAGTTGACTCTCAACTTCTTTTGCACCTCCTTCTCTCCGTAAAGTTTAGTCAAAGAGGCCCAGTTCTCGGCCACCTTGCTGGGATCATCCAAGGTGGGGCAAGGGCATGACACAATCAAAAACTTGTCCTTACACTTGTAATCCTTTGGAAGAGGCTGGGTGAAGCCCTGTAAGGTGATGGAGATCTTGGCAGACTCTCCTGGTTGGATCACACTGGCATTGGGTCTAACACAGTATAACTTGGGGGCGGTGGTTTTGACTTTAAAGGCCAAGCTTTCCGTCGAGGTGTTTTTCAAAGTCAAGTATTCGGTTGAAGGTTTGGTGAAAGATCCTGGAGGTTAGTATTGTTTGTTATGGGTTGCATGTGGATAGCTTCGGTGCGCTCAATTGGCACATTGGCAATTCGATCTCAATGTCGACTCGAGGCAAGAGTCACGAAAGAATCTTTTATGATGCAGCAGAGTACCAAGAAAACACTCTTGAAACCCCCGAAGCTTTTGGGTGGCGTCATGGGGTTTCGTGATGGAAGCAATTAAACTACCGAGCACATGTGACGTCAACAATACACAGGCCAGAGAGGCGGCTCAGAAAACACCACACCCCGGGGCCCGGTTCGGGAACATACCTCTATAAGTCAAAGAGCCAGGAGACACATCCATTTTGAACAATTGGTGGGAGTAGGACGAGAAAGAAGAAGGGATGTTTTCGGAAAAAGTGAATGCGAGTTTGAAAAGGACAACAGAAAAAATGTGAGGGCCGGCGAAAAAATTTAAATATAGCGGATAAGAGATCATGATTTCTTGCTCCAAGGTGTGGAGGGGGCAGGGCAGGAAACTGGGAACACAAAAAAACACAAAGGGATTTATTTTTTGAAAAGAACGATTGTTTCAAATATTGATTTGTCTATAAATTAAGAACATTTCCTTTTTTTTTTTTTGCTCTGTTGAGGTTTTCTGTTGAGGTTTTCGGTCCAGGGCATTTTGGTGGGTCTAAAATGTGTTAAGTTTCTAGGGGTCTACGGTGAACCTCTGGACCACGGAGTGGTGGAAAATGAGGGATAGAATTGCCCAGTGAGACGTCATGAGACAAGCGAGAGACTGACTAGTCTCAGCCTCAACGAGGCGCAACCCCATGGTGGGATGTACTGGTTTGGGGCGGAGCTCGGGATATCATTCCTTATTATGGGGGATATGGGGTGGGATGGTACAGAAGGTTTAGTACGGGGTATGGCACGGGAAGAAATGACACGGAAACTTTAGCACTCGAAAGACTATGTATGGATATGCTGGTTGCTGGGGTGGTGGCATGTGACATTGAACGCGCACCCATTCTTAAGGTGGCAGTTCTTCCACCTGCTGAAACACCTTTAAGGAACACTCAGTAGTCTTCTCCCTTAGACACAATCTCCTTCTTGTGTGGATGCAACAATATCGTGTGCTCATACTGGGCAGTGTAGGAGCCTGGAACATCCACCAATGGAGGGTAGCTCTCCACCACTCCGGCACGCACCAACTGGTTCAATGCCAAGAGGTACTTTTCCTGGCCGGTTCTGTCCAAGTAACGACGACACCAAGGCAACGTTCCGAAGTTGGTCTGGATGGCCTTCATGAGTTGCTTGGCCTTGGGGGAGGGCAAAGCAACATTGTCCATGTCTCCATGTAATGCGTAGTGAGAGCACTCACCCTGCGAGATCACATACCCTCTTCCGGTGGTTCCAAAAGTCTCGATGGCAAACGTCTCGCCCTCCTCCATCTTGGTCATGTCTCCGTTGGCCACAATGGGCACGGTTTTGCCCGAGTGGATCTCGAAGTCTCCGATGTTGTGACCGTTCAAGTTCCGGATACACTTGATGGGGTATGTCTTGCCGTCAATCTCCATTTCATAGGACTCCATGACCTCCTGGATGGCCTCACCAATATCATTGAGTCTGACATCGATTCCCGCTTCCTTGACTCCCGTATTGGTGGCTTCCCGGACTGCGGTCAAGAGCGAGTCGTACTTCTCGTCAAATGTAAGCGTAAATGCAGAGTCCACAATGTGCCCATTGACATGTACTCCAATGTCCACCTTCATCACATCCTCGTATTTCAACAGCAACTTGTCGGTGGAGTTGGGCGTGTAGTGAGCAGCCACATGGTTGACTGAAAGTCCGGTAGGAAACCCAATTCCCTGCTTCAATGTATGATCGTTCCCAGTATAGCTTCTCACGGAGTTCTCGATCAAATCCGCGATTTCCAACATACTCATCCCCGGCTTGATGTTCTTCTGTGCCATTTGTCTCACTCTTCTGTGCACCTCGGCTCCCTTTCTAAAGTCTTGCCAGTGGTTGTTCATCTGTCTGTCCAAGTACCTCTTTTCCTCATCCGTGGTACGGTAGCTGTTGACTTCTAATGGGTACTCGGTCCACTCTCCCTCGGGAAAGACTCCATCGGGGTAGTACTCATTGATGTAGATAATATCCTCCTTGACCTTTTCCTCCTCGTTGCTGGTCGTGGCAGGTGCATCTTGGGGAGATTCCGAGTCTGCTTCGTCCTTAGTCTCTGGAGACTCTTGGGGCTCTTGAGACTCTTGATCGTTGAGACTCAAATTGGCCACGCTCAACTTCTTTGGCTTTTTTGAAGACTTGGATTTTCCCTTTTTTGCCGGTTTTGCCATTCTATGTATTGTTCAGGATGGCTCGGGAGCGGTGCGTATATGAATTTCTTTGCTCGGTCATGTGACCTCATCTGCTGGGTCTTCAATATACATGACATCTAACAATGTACTTCTACACACAAGATAAGTGATCGGGCAAATTCATTAAATACTTATTGTATTTTTCCAGTCTATAAGCCAGTATTGGAAATTAATATGTGTGAATGGTAGATTTATCAAGACACCAGGCCTACCATCTATAATCTATACAAACCATGCAAGTTGACTCGGTGCCTGACTAGTCTTTCAGAGGCTCGGAGCTGGACGCTTCATAGAGCTCCACCTTGTCAAAATTAATCATTTTGCCGTCCACTGACGTTCGGTTGGCATTTTGGAGATGTGCGTTGAAATCGGGGGTCTTGAGTAGTGTTCTCTCCATCGTAAGATTGGCGTGTCCATGGGCAGCCGCACCCGGAGACGGCGTGAAGAAGTTCACGTAATCGTTCATGTTAAAGCCTGCTGGCGTCAAGGCCAACCCAGCAGAAGGCAATGCGCTGCCTGGAACCATAAGGTTGCCGTACACCCCCGGGGTGAGTCTGTTTTGAGGTGTTTTGGCCAGTGAAACAAATGTGCGTTTGGGGGTATGGGGTGGTTGGGGCACAATGAAGTGGCCATTGTTCAGTTTGGTCTGGGGTGCAGTTTCCGTATTGGATGGTCTTGGGCCGTTCACATATGGCTTGATTGGAGAGGGAGACGTGGCCAAGTACATGAGCAAGTCTGCGCCTTCATTGTCATTTACTGCACTTCCCCGGCTCGGCTGAGTGGGGGTTTTGAGAAGATTGTTGTCGGTGAACTTCTTGGACGTGTTGGAAGGTACCTTCAAGTTGTTAGAGTGTCTGTCATTGTAGGAATCCGAGGTCAAAACCGGAGACGGATGCAAAGCCTCGCGTTTGGGCGGCGTCAGCGGCGTTGATAATGCATGTAGAACCATTTGAGGCTCCGAAGGCTTGATGGCAGCACCGCTTTCAGCACGGCGTCTTTTGATGGGGGAATCGTTCAACTCGGTCATGGCGTCAGTATCGAGAGAGTTCTTGCGCGAGGTATTAGATGAATGCGGAGGGTTGGCTGTGATGTTCTTCAAAGGGGAACTTGAAAGAAACACAGACGGTTTGGTCAGCGTGGGCAGCTTACGGTCGGGGGAGTATAGACTGGGCAGCAGCGTCAAGTTCTTCGGGTTGCCCGATGCGATCTGGCGCTTCCACATGTAGTAGTTCTTGAGGGGACTTGAGCGAGGCAAGGACGTTTGGGATTGGGGCGATTCCGGGCCAAGGTTGCGTAAGTTTGCATTGGAGGACGATGTGAGCAGCTGCTTGGCGGTGACCGAAGCCTTGGAGAGCTTCATCTTCAACTCCTTCGCTATCTTTTCCAACTCATCTTTTCTCATGGGCGTTTTGGCCCTGCGGGCCGAGGTGTCGGGATCCTTGCTGACGGAGGAAGGGGCGGTCAACAAGGAGATATCGCCGTCGGGCGAGTTTGCTGAGTGGCTGTCTTTTAGCGTGTTCATAGGGCAGGAAGGCGTTCAGCAAAAAAAAAAAGGGAAAGGGCTCAAGGGTAAGGGAGAATGTGCGTGCGTATGGAAGAAGGGGAGGAAGCACGGGAACGTTTCCAAAGGATGAAGAAATTGAGAAGAGTAAGAAAAGGACTAGGAGATGGAACGGGTAGAAGAGCAAAGAAGTGTTTTAGGCGTGAAGGACCTGTAGTGCGGCATTACGTGGAGCGGGTCTGCCTAATGCGGATTAATGACTTACAGACGCGACGCCCGACGCTCATTGGGGGAAGTCGCAGAGACCGCACATTCTGGCCGATTAGAAAGCAAAAGGAGGTACATGTTGCTGCCAGATCCAGTCACTAGCTAAAAAGAAATTTTTTTTATTTCATGATCTTTTTTTTTCTGACTTTAGAATCCAAGTCTAGTGTTCGAGGCCAGGGTTCTCCTAGGGGCATGCTGCAATATGCTGTGACTTCATGCTCTCTCACGCCTTGCAAGCCTCTACACATTGTATACATTCTGACGGTGTGCATGGCCCTCAGCGACATGGCACGCGAGGTGCGAGATGCGTGCTGGAAGGCCATATATAAATCGCCGGATTCTCTTATAACTTCCTGAAAACAGGAAAAATTTATACGTGTTATATATGACGGAATGCACGGTGTTCTGTCATTTCTGCATTACCACATATTCACTACCACATAGTCACTACCACATATTCACTACCACATATTCACTACCACATATTCACTAACCACTACTATCATTACAAGACACCACTCTATAGTGTCACTGCAACACTACTATGGACTATACCCCTATACCTCCTAATATCTTTAATTGACACTATCACCCTCTACTAATTGATACTATAGACTTCGACCATTATTCCAAATATAAAAGTAGTGGTAACAGTTCACCAATCCAGCAGCTCTCGAGAGACTAGTTTATGTAGAGTAAAGTAGTAAAACAGTATAGAATAATCCAGGTACAGACAATCTAGAGGTTAGAGATTATTATAGAGTATATTAGAGTCTAGTATAGAGTAAAACGTATAGAAAAAAATAGAGTAGAGTAAAGTAGAAGGAGAATAGTTAGAATATCGAATAAACCCAAAGTGAAATCTAAACCCGTCGTATTCACATATTCATGTATTCTGGTCTATTTTCAGTATACCATTAGCTGGCCTATTTCCTGGTACTTCTGGCACCTGGTGGACTATTCACTAGATTAGATAATCTTGTTGGCCCCAAAAAAGGCGAGTCAATGGAATAGCAAACCAATAGCTATGTATTGATCAGAGCATATTCTTAAGAATGGCCATGTTAGTGGCATAAACTAGAAGATAGTAGAGTAGGCATAGTAGTGGTCCATTACAAGTGGCAGAGTGACCGACTAGACATCACAGAAAACGAATCTACATTACAGAAAAACCGACATCATACAAGATGGATTTAATTAAAAATGTTAAATACAGATGCTGGAAGATCTAAATGTACTTCAAAACCTTAACAGGTAAATATCAGATCTATACATTACTTGAACTCTATTATTGATCGTTCACTCTATAAATAGAATATTTCAAGTAAAGATCTCTCGATAAACTAATTTTAATTAATGTGGTTATGATGAAATGGGCATTTAATAAATTTGCTTATATATATTTAGTCCACGGTCAAACATAAGAAATTACATGAACCATTTCCCAGCTGTTATATTATTATTCATAGCTTCATCCATCATCACTATCACTTCCAAGACTATCACTTTACACCACTCACACTATTATCACTATTATCACTATTATCATTATTCTCACTATTATAACTACTATCACTACTATCACTACTATCACTATTCTCAGTATTCTCACTATTCTCACTATTATCACTATTATCACTATTCCCACTATCATCACTACTATCACTACTATCACTACTATCAGTATTATCACTAATCTGACTATTATCAGTATTTCAGTATTCCAGTATTCTCACTACTTATACTATTCTCACTACTCTCACTATTCTCACTTCTCACTTCTCACTTCTCACTTCTCACTTCTCACTTCTCACCTCTTAATTCTCACTCACTCTATACTCATTCTACACCCACTTATGCTCACTTTATACTCACTCCACCTCACTTCACTTTTCTACACATTATACGTTGCCACACCACACTTTAGTACACTAGACATTAAATACCAGACTGTAAAAATAGTACTATATCATAGCCACTAAATTGGTTCCACTACCAGAAAAACCAACACGGCAATCCTAAAACAAAACTGAGATTCACCTGGCATTTCCGCCCAATCGGCTTTTTAAGTGAAAAATATTTTTGTCCTTCATTCCACGGTGGGTATCCTGGACCTGGGGCTTCGGCTTCTACCGCGTTATCTCTGGGTGAAACGCGATAAGAGAAACACCTACACAGGACTGGACCTTTCCAAGCTTTCCACCGCCACTTGCACTTTATATAAAAAAAGAGTCATTTATGTGATATATTTTAATCCCTTGTTTTTTTAATTGGTGTTTTTTTTTCACTCTTTTCAAACACTCTTTCTTTTCAGTCGTTTCATCTTCTTCCCCGTGATTTCCTTTCCTTCACGTGACCCGCCCAATCGCCTTTCTCTGCGCACACCCATTGATTCCACCTCACCATGTTCACTGTGCCGCCTCTCTACACATTGCCTTTCGTCTTGGCTTTCGTGTTTTATCAGGTATGCACGCGTGCATTGCCCCGTTTCTTCCTAGTGCCCACCCAGAACTGGAAGGACAAAATCTCAAAGGTCATCGAGTACCCTAAGCCCATCTACCTCCAGGTGGGTGCCAAGAGATCCAGCTATCGGCGCCGGTTGGTGGCTGCTTCGGTCCAGCCTTCCTTCTATACCAACTTTGTCAATAACAAATTGAAAATCCAGCCACAGGATGCTGCAAACGAGGACAATTTCTTCATGGAGCGTTTGAAGATCCGGGACCCCAAGGACCCAAGAAGAAAGCTACTTTACGGCTTCTTCCACCCGTACGCCAATAACGGTGGAGGCGGCGAGAAGGTCTTGTGGCATGCGGTTCTGTCCACATTATTGGAGGATGAACGCAATGTGGCTGTCATTTATGTCACTGCTACTGATACAGAGCCTTTGAAGATCCTAGAAAATGCTCAGGAGAAATTCCACGTCAAGTCCTTGGACTCGTCCCGGATTCTTTTCATCTACTTGCGGAGATTCAACCACCTTATTGATTCCAAATATTGGAAACACTTCACTTTGGCTGGCCAGCTACTTGGTTCGGCTTTGCTTGGGCTTGAGGCCATGTACGAGCTCAGCCCTGATGTGTGGATTGATCCTATGGGTCTTCCTGGGAGTTACTGCCTTGTGTCCTGGATACTTAAGGTTCCTTTGGTGGCCTATGTTCATTATCCAATTCTCCAACGTGATATGTTCAACAAATTGAAATTCAATAACGTGGCGTCGCTAGCAAAGTTCCGCCCGAGTATTGGTGATTTCAAACATTTGTTCAAATTCATCTATTGGTCTATTCTTTACTATATCTACGTTTACTTGGGCTCGTGTGTTGACATCACTTTGGCAAATGGGACCTGGACCTATGAACATATATCCAACATTTGGTTCTTGAATAGAGACAAAGTGGTGGGGCTTTTGTACCCACCCTGCTCCACGGAATATTTGGTTTCCGAATCCAAGACCAAGGCTGAACCAAGGCTAAACCAAATAGTCTATGTTGCGCAGTTCCGTCCAGAGAAGAGACACCAGCTCGTGCTTGAGGAATACGGTAAATTTTTGAAGAAAGCTCTTGCGGCCAAAGTGGCAATTGCCCAGATGCCAAAGCTCGTGTTCTTGGGTTCATGCAGAACTGTTGACGATACGTCTACACTTGAATCCATCAAGCAACAAGTGCAGGACTCTGACTTAAAAGACTATGTGCAGTTCATTGTTGATAGTCCTTTTGAAACCGTGAAAAAGGTCTTGAGCGAGTCCAAGTTCGGTATCAATGCTATGTGGAATGAGCATTTTGGGATATGCGTGGTTGAGTACATCAGTGCCGGCTTAATCCCTATTGTGCATGCGTCTGCTGGGCCTTTGCTCGACATCACAAACGTTGACGGAGCCTCCAAATCATGGAGCAATGAACTCGGGTACTTTTTCAAGAGCGAGGAAGATCCTGATTTCTCAAAGCCTGGCACCTCGCAAGGCCCTGGTGAGTCCGCGGACTTCCCTACATTGGAACAGGTGCTCTCCAGGTTATTCCTTGAGAATGCAAGCGACATCTCGGATGCCGCATTACAGCAAAAGAGAGATTTGGGAGCCAAGTTGATGATGGAAAAGTTCTCCGATGAAAAGTTCACCACTTCCTGGATGCAATACACCCGAGCAATTTCCCAGTTGGAACAACATTACAGAGAGCAGCGCAGAGACAAGGTTGACATTGTGTACTAGAAAGAAGCTGACGCGCAGCATGAGCCAGGGCACCCATGAAGGGTGCAAGGATACTAATTAAACGGTCAATGAAATAAACCAAAGCAATTTTGAAACAAAAAGTGCAAAGAACAGAATTAGCACTCAAACAAAAATAAACAAAAATACTAAATAATCCAAAAAACCAAAATAAATCATCCAAAGTAATCCTCTACTTTTCCAGCACTAATTTCTACAGCGCACTAAGCCTACGCCAGGTGTTATGGTTACCGTGAAGCGCGGCAGAAATCGTGCGCGGTTCAATATGATCGGACAACCGTGTTAAATTCTTCCAATACAAGCCTATCCACGCCTCAAGTCCGTTTCACACCACCACACCACAAAATGAAATTGGACGTGACCAAGCAGTTTTCGACTCGCTCAGAAAGGGTCAAGGGCATAGACTGCCACCCCACCGAGCCTTGGATCTTGACGACCTTGTACAACGGAAAAATTGAGATCTGGTCCTATGCCACCAACACCCTTGTGAAATCCATCCAGGTCACTGATTTGCCCGTGAGAGCCGGACGCTTCATTGCCAGGAAGAACTGGATTGTGGTGGGCTCCGACGATTTCCAAGTTCGAGTGTACAACTACAACACCGGCGAGAAAATCACCCAATTCGAGGCCCACCCAGACTACATCAGAAGCATTGCTGTGCATGCTACTTTGCCTTACATCTTGACATCTTCGGATGATCTGACCCTCAAGCTTTGGAACTGGGACAACAATTGGCGCTTGGAACGTACTTACGAGGGGCACCAGCATTTTATCATGAGTGTCAACTTCAACCCCAAAGACCCCAACACCTTTGCCTCTGCTTGTTTGGACCGTACGGTTAAGGTCTGGTCCTTGAGCTCGCTGACTCCCAATTACACTTTGGTTGCCCATGACGTCAAAGGTGTCAACTATGTGGACTACTACCCTCAGGCCGACAAGCCTTACCTCATTACGTCGTCCGATGATAAGACCATCAAGATCTGGGACTACCAAACCAAGTCGTGTGTTGCCACCCTCGAGGGTCATTTGGCCAACGTATCCTTTGCGATTTTCCACCCAGATTTGCCTTTGATCATTTCTGGTTCCGAGGACGGAACTGTTAGATTCTGGAATTCCAACACTTTCAAATTGGTGAAGACCGTCAACTACGGCTTGGAGCGTATTTGGTGTGTCAGCATCTTGCAAAGATCTAATATTGTTGCTGTGGGTTGTGACTCCGGTTATGTCGCAATCAAGTTAGGTAATGAGGAGCCAATGTTCTCCATGGACAGCAACGGAAAGTTGATCTACGCCAAGAACTCTGATGTTTACCAATCCATAATAAGACCAAACTCGACTGAGGGCTTGAAGGATGGTGACCAGTTGCAATTGCAACAAAAAGACCTCGGATCGATCGAGGTTTACCCTCAATCTTTGGCTCACTCTCCAAACGGAAAGTTTGCTGCTGTCAATGGTGACGGGGAATATCTCATTTACACATCGTTGGCTTGGAGATCGAAGGCTTATGGTAAAGCCTTGGACTTTGCTTGGAACATCCATGATTTTTCCAACGCTGCCACTTACGCTATCCGTGAGTCTAAACTCTCCGTCAAGATCTTCAAGAACTTCCAGGAGCACGTGCTGGTGGATCTTGTGTACGAGGCCGAAAAAATTTTGCCTGGTGCCTTGCTCGGAGTCAAATCCGTGGGGCTCTTGTGCTTTTACGATTGGGAGACAGGTTCCCTTGTTAGAAGAGTTGATATCGATGACGACATTCAAGACGTTATTTGGTCTGATAGTGGAGAACTCTTGTCCATCTTGACTTCTAGTGCTTCGGTTGAATCGAGTGATGGATCAACTGCTGCAGGAGGAAAGACCCACGAGGCCTACTTCTTAAGCTTTGATCGTGGTATCTACGAAGAATCGGTTGCAGATGGATCCATTAGTACATCTGAGGGTTCTGAAGCCGCTTTTGAAGTCTTGTATACCTTGCCTTCTTCTGAGCAAATCTTGTCCGGTAAGTTTATCGGAGATGTTTTCACTTACACCACTGGAACCACGAACAGATTGAACTACTTTGTGGGTGGTGAAACCATCAATTTGAGTCACTTTGACCACAAATACTACATCATCGGCTACAAGGCTGCCGAGGGAAAGTTGTACTTGATCGACAAGTCATTCAGTGTGATTTCATGGTTCGTGAACTCTGCAGTGTTAGAAATGCAAACCTTGGTCATGCGTGGCGATCTCGAGCAGTTTGCCACCCAAACAGTCCTTGATGAAGAATCCGGAGAGGAAATTCCTGATTTGGGCTCTGTTGGTCCTGAGCTGTTGACCGAACCGTACACCGAGTACTTATCGGGATTGTCTAAAACTGAACTAAATCAATTGGCAAGGTTCTTTGAGAAGTTGGGATACTTGAAGTTGTCTTTCTCATTGTCTCAGGACTTTGACTCTAAGTTCCAAATAGCGTTGACGACCGGTGATTTGCCTCAGGCATATGAACTTTTGGCCGAGACCCAAAAGTCTTCCCCGTCAACTGCCGTTGCCAATGCCCCCAAGTGGAAGAAGCTTGGAGACTTGGCTATGAAGAAGTGGCAGATGAAGATGGCAGAAGAATGTTACTGGTTGGCTAATGACTACCTGTCTTTGTTGTTAATACTTTCATCTTCGAACAAGAAACTGCTGTTGGTTCGTCTTGCAGAGCTGGCAGAACAAAAAGGTTTCTACAACATAGCATTCCAAGCCTGGTGGTTGACTGGAAACACTGAGAGCTGTATAGACTTGTTGGTCAAGACTGAGAGATTCAGTGAAGCCGCCTTCCTTGGACGCTCGTATGGTGTTTCGGAACAAAAGGTTGCTGAGGTGACTGAGTTGTGGAAGAAGCAATTACAGGCCAAAGATAAAGGCGCTATCAGTGATAGGCTCATCGCCGACTTCTCGGACATGAGTGTTGGCAACGGAAGTGCGCTAAAAGAGACAGAGGGCGAAGCATTGATCGACCTCGAACACACTGAACCAACTGAACAGCAGGCTGAATCTCCTCTTTTGGATTTACTGTCAGAAGCTTAAAAGAAAGAAAGAGAAGCAACTTCGATTAAAGTTATTGAGGAGGAAGCAGAGATGTTGCTGTTGTAGCGGTCAGAGACTGCAGTACTAAATAAAATGAATATTACTCGACATTGAAAACGGCATACTTGTCCATGGTAGAATTGCGTTTCCTCTGGCACACTAGGAACAAGTCCTGGCTTTTTGGGGAGTTGGAAGTGGTTATGCCATCGGGACTCCAACGAGTCACGGTTTCAAAGACCTTAAGTAGGCGAGACTCCATTAATAACAATTCGGGGTCTGCCAAATTCACCCGGTACAAGCGAGCAACAAACGTGCCTCCTTTGGCCAAAGCCTCACCACAAAGAAGCAATGCTGCTTCAGTTAAATCTATAGACATTTTTTCCGGGTGGGAGTAGTTTTTCCGGAGTGCCTTGTTGCGGCCACTGCGGATGAACGGAGAACTATTCGTGTTATTGAAGAAGCCAGATTCCTGGAGAGAAGGCACACACAAGTCGGAAAGAATCAAATCTGCTTGGTAAAGCAGCCTTATGTCTGTGTGGTGTTTGCGAGAATTTAGATGGAGTCTGCTCATGGCCGTGCTCAACTCTCGTAGTCTATCATCGACACCTTGTAGACTGCGATCCTCAATCTTTCCAGTCAATGGCGACACTGGTTCAGGTTCACGAACGGTAAGGTCCCGTAAGGCTGCTTCTTTGAGTAAGACCAAGATGTTATCGTGGGCTTTTTGCGAGAGAATGTTCCCTTGTGTGGCGTAGGTGCCTCTGGGGGGCTGGATGAAGAGCAAATCAAACCCTATCATGGTACATTTTTCGTAGATTTGGTCACAATTGACGCCATGGATCGCCAGAAGCACTTGTCTGGTGTACTCGAACCACGTGCCTGGGGCAAAGCCTAGGTCCACGACCTTGGTGACGTTTTTGTTGAGGAACTTGAATTCTTTGGCCAAATGGTGGAACGTCTGTTGAGCCCGGTTCTTTCCATCCGCCAACCGTTCTCTTCTAGAGAGACTTTTGATGGCATATGTTCGTAGCACATTGAGGTTGATCGATGTACGTGCTACGATGAAGCCATGTCGTATCATTGTATATAATGGAGAGAACCTTTGGGCTCGGTCGTTTGCAGTCGATTTCGCAGTCCTCCATATTGCAGATGCAGACGCGGACGTGTGTCAGTAGGTGACATTCTATGTGCCTCATACTGAGGGGTCCCGATATTTCTTAGACGTCTATTTCTAGCCAGTAGTAATTGTGACCAATTTAGAAGTACACACATTTGCCTTTTTGTCTTTTGTCTTTTGTCTTTTGTCTTTTGTCTTTTGTCTTTTGTCTTTTGTCTTTTGTCTTTTGTCTTGTTTTTGACTGTCCATGTCCTTGCTCTAACCCTAGGCTTGTATAATAGATCCATGTGCTCAGTGGGTAGCATTGCTTTTCTGGACTTTGTAATTTTAACCATATAATTAATTTATTAACACAATCGCTGGATTCGGATAGAGTATATTGTTATAATTATGGTTTTATTTGCCTGTTTAAATATATTTACTATTTTTTGGACCATGAATTTCGTGGAGTGTTTTGCAGTCGCGAAGCGAGATCAAGCAAAGTTCCAAACCTCACGGAACACGAATCTCCTATTAATTCGAAAACACAAGAATTCCTTCTATTATCTACTCTATAGACAGTAAATTCCAGAATACTAACCATTTAAATTATAACAATATTGAAATATACTACACTCTCCGGGGACTACTCTTCTCTAGCTCCATTGTATCCACTGCGAATAATATCTCAATTCAACCCTGAATGAAATTCAAAAAACAACCGACGAAGAAAAATTATTATGGTACCGAAATCTAGTCAGGCCAATATCATTTTCAAGATAAACCAAAATATTGAAACACCCTTGAAATTTCAGAAAACACCATGTATTCTTATGCATGGCCGCAGTCACATGACCCGCATCACGCGAGCTTCAGGGCTCGTGCCCGCATCGTCGCGCTCCACCGTCCCCTGCGCGCAGCGAAAGAAAAAAAATTCTTCCATCTATTCTTCCTCTTCATCCTCGTCGAATCAATACTTTACCAAATACTTTGGGAGACGAACATTATTCACAATGTCTAAGATCACCACCTCTCACGTTCGTGCCAACGTCCAAAAGTTGTTGGAGAACTCCACCGAGACCAAGAAGAGAAACTTCTTGGAAACCGTGGAGCTCCAAGTCGGTTTGAAGAACTACGACCCTCAAAGAGACAAGCGTTTCTCTGGTACCTTGAAGTTGCCTCAAGTCCCAAGACCAAACATGACCATCTGTATCTTTGGTGATGCTTTCGATGTTGACAGAGCCAAGTCTGTTGGTGTTGACGCCATGTCTGTCGATGACTTGAAGAAGTTGAACAAGAACAAGAAGTTGATCAAGAAGTTGGCCAAGAAGTACAACGCCTTCATCGCTTCCGAGGTCTTGATCAAGCAAGTCCCAAGATTGTTGGGTCCTCAATTGTCCAAGGCTGGTAAGTTCCCAACCCCAGTTTCCCACAACGATGACTTGTACAGCAAGGTCAACGATGTCAAGTCCACCATCAAGTTCCAATTGAAGAAGGTTTTGTGTTTGGCTGTTGCCGTCGGTAACGTCGAGATGGAGCAAGACGTCTTGGTCAACCAGATCATGATGGCTTCCAACTTCTTGGTTTCCTTGTTGAAGAAGAACTGGCAAAACGTCGGTTCCTTGGTCATCAAGTCTACCATGGGTCCATCTTTCAGAATCTACTAAGCGGTTTTAGTTTATAATTAATTTCAAACAGTATCTCTGATATCGTGTAAAATCTAATCTTTGGAAGTTTCTTATTTTTTGTGCTATTATGAAATATTCACTTACTCGAGTTTAGAGGCTCCTACCTCTTTTGTCAAGTTGAGCACCTCTTTCTTAACACGAGAGACTTCGTCTGATGTCGTAACGACTCGACTATCGTCATCATCATCGTCGTCGTCATCGTCATCATCATCATCATCGTCGTCGTCGTCATCGTCATCATCGTCATCATCGTCATCATTGTTGTCGTCATCATCGTCAATGATCGCATTGTCGTCATCATTTAACTTGGAGTCATCATCATCATCTTGCTCATCAGGATATCCTCCCAATTTCATCACGATTCTGTTAACAATTTCGTTTGGATCCATCATACCTCCCATACCAATATCTCCATAGGACCCAACGACTTTTTCCACTGGTTTCAAAACCTCCATCCATGGCATCTCCTCCGATATTAGCCTTAATTGACGCTTTGTGGTTGCGGCGTTGTATGTGTTGCTAAACATTGCTGGGGCAAGAAGAATTGGGTTGGTGGTATTCCAGGCTCTAATGACATTCGTTAAAAGATTGTCACATAAACCCAATGATATTTTCGAAAGCGTGTTTGCAGTCAAAGGGCACACAATCAACATGTCGGCCCAGCGACGTAATTCGATATGCAAAACTGGATCAGATCTACTGCTCCACGTGGTCCACTCGTCGGAATCTCTCCAAACACGAACCTTCTTAGTATTCTCCAAATGCAACAATACCTCAGTGGAGATGAAGTTCTCCGAAGCTTTTGTTAAAATTAGCTGGATAGCAATCTTATCCAGCGTGTATATGTCGAATAACTTATTGATGATGAGCTTGATTTTCATGGTGGAAATGGCTCCGCACACTCCCAACAAAACATGAATCTTGTCATCGTCCTGCGGCAAGCGAGGATCAATGTTTGTTTGTTCAACAGAAGCGACTGCAATTGGCAGAGAGACACGGTCCTCGCGCTTTAGGGGAGCAGCCAGATATTCGGAGCCCGAGGCAGAAGCAGAGCCACTTCTTGATCTATTGCCAGACTTTACAGGCTTTTGGGCTTCGTTAAGGTAGAAATGAGCATGCACAGAAGGGGCCTTGTGATGAACGCCTTGAAGAGGTGGGTTTTTTGTGTAATCTAGCTCTGATGAGGGACCATTGGATAAGGGGCCCTCGGGGTTCTCCAAAGAAACATCTTTCTTATCATCAAGAGATGTGTTCAGAGGATTGGAGCCTTTGGGTAGTAAAGCGCCGCCAGCTTTCACGGTCTCACGTGGAATGTTTGCCTCCGAGGCCATTTTACTGGTGGTAACAGATGGGGGAGACGAAACCTTGGAGGCAGGAACCAGGCTGGAAGATTTGGGATTATTAAGGATTGGAGGGGGGGATGGGCAACGCAAGTTGGAGATGGCCTGAACGGCAGGGGGAAGCATATCCTGACTGGCATTAGTGCTGTTCTTTTTGTCGTCAGAAGCAACAGCCGATTTCGGGAGTGAAGTCTCGTCAGTCATGGCGATATGTGCAAGTATTGCGGTGTGATTAGCAATCCAAAGAGGTAATAGGGGGTAAGGGGAATTTTGTAGGCAATTTAGAGGATTAGTGATGTTACCGAAGAATGGATAGCGGGACTCAAAAAGGCGGGGCCGTTCAAGCCGAGTGTGGGGGGTGGGAATATGAATATAGGTGGGATTAGAAAGCAGGTGCAGTGGGATTTGAAGTGAGGAAGTGAGACAATTATTGAGAACAAATTTTTAGCGGCAGCCATTGTAGGGGATCAGAATGATGCAAGAATGCGATAGCGCGATTAGTGCCGAGCATTGCCAGAATAGGTGCGCACAACATTGCCATAACAAAGACCCCGTACACCCTACAGAGGTGTGACAGAGATGAAATAGGGGTGTTCCAGGGAGATAGGTGACACCTGTTATGAGGACTGTTTTAAACCAGGATGCTGTAGAAACGACGAAAAATTGGGGAAGCTCAGCCTATGAGCAGCGGGCCAAAAAGCAGACCCACGAAGGTCACGTGGCACGCACCCCCAAGGAAGCATTGCGGTTTCAAGAAATCAGCTCATTGCAAGAAAAAAAAAAACCAACCAAATGTTTGGACACTTAGAAGGCATCGGGCTCGGCCTGCGTAAATAGCCGGCTCGTGGTGGGCTTTGTTTTACCCGTGTGTAACAATGGACCGCAGTGGACAAGGGTCACGTGAACAGCACAATGTAGTGCAGTGGTACGAGCGGTAGCACGGGCCGCGTGAGAAAAGAAAAGAAAGCCGAGTGAATACAGTGCAGTCAGAAAGAGCAGTCATCAACAGGAAACAGTAGTGAACAGTAGTAAACATTGATGAAACAGTCGTGAGACATTGATGAAACATTGATGAAACAGCCGTGAAACGAAAACAGTCGTAAAACGACAGAAACATTTATCAAGCATAGTGACAGCAAGTGTGAATAGTGACAGCAAGTATTTTTTT
The DNA here is from genome assembly GCA_002370815.1 of Metschnikowia hamakuensis. Lineage (NCBI taxonomy): Eukaryota > Fungi > Ascomycota > Pichiomycetes > Serinales > Metschnikowiaceae > Metschnikowia > Metschnikowia hamakuensis. The sequence goes on along the minus strand of NKZZ01001948.1, from coordinate 178,886 downwards.
TTTGGGGAGGTGGTGGTGACCAGAGGCCATTGGCAGTTTCAGCAACAGAGAAGAGAATCTTGGTGGACAGTGACCCTGGCCTGCAGCCGTTGGATCATGCGCACCTTTGTCATATTGGACTCGGTAAAAATGAGCCATTGGTGCGGCACCCAGTTTCTCACCAGAAACCACTCAATGGCCAAAAGCTCCCAACCAAGACCCACATTACACAAGGCTACGAACCAGCAACGTCCAGTAATGAACAAATGTAATTAAAATGGAAAAGATCTTAGTAGTGCAAAAGATATTAGTAATGCAAAAGATATTGGTAACGAGTCATGTGAAGATTGGGATGGTGTAACAATGGAGTTAGTAGTGACTAGAGTAGTGGTTTGGTAGTGTTAGTGGTAGTGGTGGTGGTTGTAGGCAGTGAGGATGAGGATGAGTGCGAGAATGAGAGTGTGAATGAGAATGAGGGATCAGTGTGTATGGGCCAAAATGTCCACCAATTGCGAGGAGTACAATTGGATAACGTCATGGCAGGAGTGCGACTAAGAGGCACGCAGGGGAAGGGCCGTGACGGGCGTAGCAAGGGCGATGGTTAAGGGGCCAGTTGAGCTCGGGCGTGTGGCTTGTTGACGAGGCTCAGGACTCGCAGTGCCCCGGTTACTAGCTCTGGTGTTCGTGCATTTCGCGTATGCGCTCGGCCACAAGCTGGGTTTGCAACTTCACACCCACCCTTTACTCCTTGTCTTGAATGGATGAACCCAAGACCGCCAAGACTGTCAACATCCTGGAAAAGGACCAATGTCCTCCAATGCTTGGCCCGGACGCCTGTCTGCCGCAAATAGTGGCCAACCACCAAAACCTCTGCTTCTATGTATTAACCATTACTCTTTGCTCTGTACCCTTGGGCTTGGACATTGGGTCCACGGGCCACTTGATGGCAATGTCTTCATTTATTGAGCGCCATTCCATCTCTCCCCTGATTGCTTCACCGCTCATCTTTATCTTCCACGTGGGCTGTATGTGTGGGTGCTGTATGGTGCTCTTTGGCCGGATTCCACAACGGGTAGGGCATTTGAACCTGCTCCGCATCGGCTTTGCACTTTACCAGCTTGGCAGCTTGGTTCTTGCATTGAGCCTCATGACCCCGCCATCATTCATCTACCTTTTCATTGCTCGGTATTTGTTTGGCGTCTCTTGCGGAATGCTTAGCGTCGTAGCTCCCGTGCTCGTTGCTCAGATGTGCATATTCTCCTCCCATAAGCATGACTTCTTATATGCGTGCCACCTTACAACTGGGGTGGCCATGGTGGCCACCAACTGCTTATTTCTAGTAAACGACCCTCGAATAGAATACCTCTTCTATGCCATCCAAATCTTTCTCCCTCTTCTCGCAGTGGGCCTCTCATTTACTCTCCCCTCGGCAGTATACACGGAAAATACCCGGATTCTCAAAAACACTCTTGCGAAACTAGTCAAGAATACAAGTGATGTCCAGGTTTACGAAAAGGCGGTCGAAGTGTTGAACAATGCCAAGGGAAATATCCAAGATGTTTCGACTAGCAGTGCTAACAATGCTCGGCTTGTATTGTGCTGCACACTCATGGCTCTCCAGCAATTAACAGGCGTCAGTTTTTTCTTTTACTTCGGAAAACTTCTCTTCGAGCTGATATTAAATGCCGATATCGCTCGCAGGTACTCCACCTTGTTCCTTTGCTTTTGCAGCCTAGCTGGCACCACGGTGTCGTATCCATTGATGAAGTATTACAGCATATACAAGGGATTGTTGTGTGGGCTGATTATAAACACAATGCTCTTGGTATGTTTCACCGGATTGGGCATTGCCTTTTCCGCTGGCCAAGATGCTAATTTGATGGCTGGTTACTCCATGCTAGTCATAGCATGTGCTTTTCAGTTTGTGTTTGCCTGTAGCTGGGGTCCTTACATTGGCATAATATGTGTGGATTTGTCGAATGCCAGCAGCAAGGTCATGAGTGTTTCGGTGTTAGTTGGCTGGGCCACCAATATTCTCGTCATGGCTTTGATGCCGGCGTTAACGAATATTGCAGGGTACGGGTCAATTTCTGTGTTTTCGGTTTTTTCTGCTCTTCTGGTGGTCTTTGTATGGCTACTTGACAAAAGAACGGGGTCCTAGAGGATGGGAAACAATTTGGGTCACGCCAGCCAAGGGTCTACTATTGTGATTAAGCAAGCTAGCGTACCAGATCGGCCTGAATCAATTAAAAGGGGCGAGAGGATATGCATTGGATGCTCGGATCGAGGCCGACGTTAGGCGCTTTGCACCAGGTGCCCTAGACCACCAGGGTTGATCTGGCGATTATAGATACCGTTTTTTTTTAAGCTGTAGAGTAACTAGTCTTGCCACGCAGGCACTCTGCATATTGAGGACTAAATGCGGAATCAAAGACATCTATTGTGCAGTACATTCAAGAAGGGACGGATCAAGCATGGGATAGTCGTGCCGAGCAACGCTGACTTGGACCTGCACACTCCAAGAAAAGGATAATTGTCCCAGTCCCCTGCATGCAAGTGGCTTCAGAAAGGTGGCACCAACCGCCGGTAGGGTGACCTTTAGCGAGCTAAAGCGAACGCGCTGCGTAACAATGCAAAATCCATTCCTAGTACGCAAGACCCAGAGGCCATAATGCGATGCGGTTATATGTGCCTGATCCCTCGGCGGACCCTAGTTTCGTGTGATGGTGAGCCAATCTGGATTGCTTTTGCAAATCAGATGAAAGCAAACCTTTGCGTTGGAATGCACCGAAGTTTCGCTGCATTCTTTTATCTGGCTGGCTGTCGCTACTTTACATGTAAGTAACAAGACTCTTTCATATCCGCACGCGCGGTTACATGCATGGTTACATGCATGATTTGAGACTTTATTCATGCACTATACGGTACATGAATTTTGGGCTACCGGCGCGCAATTCCATGAACACCATATTGCCTTTCGCACATCCAAGAAAGTCGTGTGGTGTGGACATTGGCTTAATATGGCTTTTTAAAGTGCTCTCTACTACGGAATTGCAAGCCCTTGCTCTGCCTATAGAAATCAGCGCGATAAATGGGTGGTTTATACATTTACTTTCATGCAATTGGCTCCATCACGCAGCTGCGTCCTGCAAGCAAGGAGCTCATGCTGCATGAATAAATTTCACTCAAACTTAGTGTCTCCCCAAGATTTTGGCTACCTCAAGCATCCACGCTCAAACTTCCTGGGTGATCACGTTGCTTGGTTTAAATAATGTCTCTGACATTTCTCATCCAGCTATCCTAACTTCTTTTCGAGGCCTTCTTGTTTCTTGCAAATTACACACCCCCCCATAACCATCGTCAGACACGCCCATTTTACGCGACGATATTTCCTTGTCCACCTTGTCCAGCCTATCAACAACCTCACCAGGTCTTAACCCAGTGCTCTGATTCTGCTCTCCGTGAAGCGAAAAACGGCCTGTGCCCTTTAAAGCGTTTCCAAAATCTACTTTGACGACCAATACTTCGACTCTCCTTTGGTGTTTAGATCTACTCCTCCATCAACCTGCTATTCATTTCCCTATGTCCGGTTTTAAAACGCCACAGATCCAAGCTAAACTTCCCCCCTCCATCAGATTATCCTTTCATCACCCCATTCACACAAGCTCGCGTTTCCCAGTTCCGTGTTCCGCCTCCAGAGTCTCCCATTAGCACTTGTACCCTACTCTTTTCACATCCGACCTGTCTTTCTGCTTCCACGGAAACGTTCCATTCTTTCCATGTCAAGCACAAGATACGTTGAAGAGGAAAAAAGCAAACGCTCCCGAACCCGATCTGGGTGCTTTACATGTCGTGATCGCCACATGAAATGTGACGAGCAGCTTCCTGTGTGTCAAAACTGCATCAATTCCAAACGTAAATGCTTACGTGGGATCCGTCTCAACTTCACCCAGTATACGCTATATGATCCCAAAGACCTGTGGTCGGACTCTCCTTATGTCTCTCTAGCTCCCATACAATACCGCATTTTGGACCAGTCTATCCCGGTGGCTTCGCTATACAAAAACGGCTTACAAGCTTATGAACACTGTCGCCACTTGCACTCAATTCAGGACTTGCAAGATGCACACCAATCTCTCTCCCAGGACTTAAGGCTCAACTCTAGTCTGTCCAGCTTCTATATGGAGCAGGCCACGGCGAACAAGCCCATTGAGGATGCCAACTTCAACGACCTTGATCTGGCCACTTTCATGACCAATTCCTCTATTGGTCTCCCCATGGATCCCTGGATGTTCTCCCAGCCTCTAGTCGATGGCTCGTCTTTCAATTTCACCGAAGATACGGTTTTGGAGAACTTCGACATCCGGAACCTCTTGATGAACCCCTTGGCCGTTGACACGCAATTGCAGGAGATGAAAGACTATTCGGCCAATTTTGACATCCAGAATCGATTCGCGTTCCCGGACTCCACTCCTCCCAAACGGCATCGCACGCGACTGGTGCCCGAGAACACCATCAGTCCCCAGGACTCAGATAAACTTGTTCTATTGTTAAACACGGAAAAGTACTTCTGGCTTCTAGATCTATTCAACGAGTTGGGAATTTGGAAATCTTCCATCCCCAAATATGCTGCTAGGTTGGCTCAGACCAAGGACTACAAAGATGGCAAGTCCCGCTCCAGAACCCACAGCTACCTACTTCTCGAATGCCTACTATGTTGTTGTAAAAGTTCAAGCATGGCTGCAATTGACTCTGCATGCCGGAAACAGCTTGATCTCTGGCTGAAGTTCAACACCAAGGACGTGACAACGTCGTCGTTCAAGGATTTTGAGCGAGTGTTGATTTCCAACGTGCTAATTGTTCAAGCATTACTTGTCAAGGCATTGTCTCCCGACTTCATTGTTTCCAAGCAATTTGAAATAATTCTTGCTACTCAAGGCCGGCTCTTGCACAAGTTGGCGGCCCGGTTCCAGAGAATTCTGGAGACGAAGTCAAGAAAACTCAATGGATACGTGTTCACCATTGCATCGTTTCAGGCATTGGTGATTCTTCGATTTTTCTTGCAAATGCATCTCCAGAAACTCAACTTGTCAGGAACTCTACCAATCACCGACCTGAACCACCGAATTTTTAACCCATTGACGTTTAACCTTGATGCCAGTATGTTGACGGAACCCAACTGCAATACAGGAGAATTTTTCACGCTCAGCAAATTGGAACTTATGCATTTGAAAAGAAGGTTCCAAGGCTTTGACCTCAACGCAGGCAAATATCCATCGGACTCGGCCAAACTACGAGCCCAGTTTTGGAAACTTTGCTTTATCAATAATCATCACCAGACGCGAGGAATTCGAGACAAAGCAGCATTAGTGACGGAGCCAATTGTGGAAACAAACACACTGACAGTGCTTTCGCCCAATGAAAAATGTATTGCGTTGAACATCGTGTCCAAATACGCCAAGACAATACAAGATCCCAACAGCAAAGTGAGTGTGGAGTCTACGTTCAAACAGATCCAAGAGTCGCTTATGACCGAGGATGAAAAAGCCAATTGGGTCAGTTATTTCGGATGGGCCCGTTCCGCTCCATGATACCGAACACCTCGGTTATAAGCGGGGTCTCGAGTACACAAGGTCTCCTTGATACCATGCATGTCTCTTGAGTGCTATATACAGCAGAGAATGCAAGCGAGAGACCCAGGGCTCTGGTGCTAAGCATGATAATTTGCACCAAGGTGAGGGCACACACCTGGTGCTTCCAGACGATATAGTTTTCCTACGATACAATGGATGCTTGTAAATACAAACATTTTTCTTAGGCTACGTAAATGCAACCTTGCGGATTGAGTGGCTAGATCTTTCGGGGGACAGAGAGTGAGACAGGGTGCCCAAGCCGCGCATTGGCTCCATGCAGCCTCATGCAAGTCCTGCCGACATCGCTTTAAATAGGCGTATGTGCATGTGTTATATTCAAGATCTCGCCCTTCAATTTATGTCTCACGGGAGGACCCGCGCAAAACTAGATCCTTAGCCACTTCCGCAGGAACAAACCTGTATACAACATGATCTGTGCATTTCCCGCACCATTGCCTGCGTGTGTGGGCTAGATTTTTTTTGGTCGAGGCTCGAGATCGCATAGTATTGTTGCTAGATGCTCCATGCTACTCCAAGCCAGCTTACCAGGCCAGCACCAAATCAAAACGCCCCCAACCACAGAACAAACCAGAGGGCAAAGTAGAAACCAGTTTTACTAAACCAAATTCCCAAATACCACGGGAGTGTATACTAGGTGCACATACGCTTCTATATAGAGGCTTGGGGTGCTTGCGCCTCGTCCCATCTCCAGGCCGAATTCCTTTCAGCCGTGACTCCGGTCACCCTGTTCTGCACCGAGATGCGACTGCACCAGATTTCTCTCACTGGCTAAGATTGTTGCACCTGGTCGTGCAGTGGTGCCGCACCGTGGAAGTAGAGGGTAATGGGAGGCGCAGCAGAAAGGGCCGATTTACGGACCGTGGTTAAGGAAACAAAGGGCCATTGCTGCCGAGAAACATGCACACCGGGCCTTTGGACACAACCACAAGAAAACTTTCTATGTTGCAGATCGAGTAGATTAGAGTGGAGATACTGGATATAGTAGAGGGAGAGTGAAGTCAATTTAGTTAAGGGAGAGTGGCGTGTATTTTGTGTAGAGGGAGAGTGGAGTAAATCTAGTAGAGGAGATGTGGTGGAGTGGATATAGTGGCTAGTGTTACTAATAGGGTAGAAGGGGTATGTGGACAAGAAAAAAATAGGAAAATTTGGGGGAGTCAATTTAGATATGATTGGATGGTTGGAATGACACATTTCCGAGAATTTCAGCGTTACGGCATGGAATTTTAGTGGATATTGGCGAATGGAAGCTTATGCAATACAATAGCATTCAGCTGCTTGTCGCACTCAAGCATTGGCTGCTGCAGTGCCTGTATAGTCGACAATTTGCTTGAAAATCACCACACAAGTCCCCAGCACCCTCAGAAAATAGGAGATCCAGAAAATCAGGAGATTGTAAAAGATCACGGGATCCTGGAAATTTTTTTAAAATCCGAAAAATTTTAAGCTCTTTGGTCCGCGTTCATCAACTGGATCCCCATTCCTAGCATACCGAGCATTTTATACATTAGAGAATTTTACTAGACAAACCAAAAAACCGGCTGAATAAAAAAAGAGTTTAGAATTTATGAGGGACTCCCCCTTAAAATATAAAAGAGTCTGGCAATGAAATATTTTTATGTCCAGTGTGGATAAGCGGGTAGTAGAAAATATCGTGAAAAATACTCGACAATGTCCGAACACATGACTGAATTTTCAGAATTTGAAATTAAACTTCGTCTCTGAAACCAACCTGACAAAACCGAAACCTAAACCAACCAATCATAAATGAAACCAACCAATCACAAATGAAACCAACCAAACACCGAGAAATACTCTATGAATTGGGACTACAAGACCTTCTTCCATCCATTGAGTACCGTCCGAAAGACCGGAATAGGAACACCATAAAAAATTTTCAGAAAAAAGGTGACTAGACTGGATTAAATGTCGTGAATAATTACCCCCAAATATCCAAGTCCTCCTCTATATTCTGCTTGACTTGGCGAACTTACCCTCTTCGTAAACAGAATTGTAGAAATACCGTTGACGAGAGTCCGAAATGGAGATAAAGAAAAATGTACAGACAGTAGACAGATAAAAATCTGCCCAAAACACTGTAGTGCACATTCCCAGACATTATGGTGGGTGTGTTCTTAAATCCGGGGCTTTGAAGCGAATCCCGGCTGAACCGGGCTCGTGTAGCCGACACCATCTCCCCTTTTTTTCCAAATCTATTTTTATCCCTAGCAGTCGTAATGGGGCATTGAACTACTTGATTACGTTACCCAGAGCCTAATTGGCTAGTACTCTCTTTTCCAAAGCCGTCATCAATTCTTTAAAACTTTTTTGGTATTTTTTGGGAGTTTCACAACGTGGGCCATTACATACAAACTTGTAATCCTGCTTTGAAAGAAATTCTTCAAGTACTAGGCACTACTAGCCCCTATATGAATGGTTAAAATGGAACCAGCACCTTGACCTTGTTTTTTTTTGATTTTTTTTTTTTGATTAGAACAGAAGTTCAATGGAAAGACCATGGCTGGTGGTCCAGTCTACTGTTTTTCACTTCCAAAGCATACTACATGAAGTGCACTACTAGACAGTAGTAGACAGCACGGACTATAATTGACTTGACGACTGATCTTATTTCAAGTACCAGATGTAAGGTCAAAATGGAGGATCAATAACGTATCCATGAGGCTTGCGTTTCGGTAGGGGTGGAACTGAGACGCACTATATTAGTATGTGGTGCGATATATTCCACTCAGCTTTCCAATTATTTTTTTTTTTGACGATGGAGACATTTTTAGAAATCGTCTCAAAAAACACCTCAAGAATCACCTCAAGATCATCTCAAAAATCACCTCAAGATCATTTCAAGAATCATCTTTACAAGCCTCAAGAACCATCTAGACTCAAAGACTTGTCCAGTATGTAGAAATCTAACTTACACGCAATGAGGTCAGAACCAATGGACCTCAACTTTAAATTGTTCACTATAGAAAACTTCCCCATGGGTAAAGTACTGCAATGGTAAGATCTAAAATATATATAGGCAAATTACCGGCGTAGGATCTATTCTTTTGGTAAAATGAATAGGTGCAAGTCACCAGTGGTGCGGTGTACTGGTCTAGGTGACGCACCCTCAAACCTGCCTGTCTGCGTGTCACATGGATTACCCGCACGTCACGTGGCGCACGCCCTCTGCAATACCAGACGAAAAATTCTTCCGCATCTTTATTTTCTCATCCATATATCATGTCCCAAGGTACCCTTTACGCCAACGAGAGAATCAGAGGAGTCATCCCCGCTGCTCTTGTCAAGCACTTTGACTTGGATGTCAAGGTCGAAGACCCAGCTCAATCTGCTGCCTTCAAGAAGAACTTCCCCTTGCAAAAGGTCCCAGCCTTTGTGGGTCCTAAGGGTGTCAAGTTGACTGAGGTTATCGCCATCTCTATTTACTGTATGTATATTTGTTTGCGCTCAAGCGTTTTTTGCTTACATGATGAAATCTTTTTTATTTTACAGTTATCCCTGTCTTAACACATAATGTCGAGAATTTGTAAATCTGAACCCTACAAGCAAAAAAAGTGGACACGTGATTTCACCGCGCTGTATACTAACTCCTAGTGCTCTCTCTTGTCGAAAACCACAAGTTGTTGGGTAAGAACAACACTGAGTACGCCGAGATCCTCAGATGGTTGTCCTTCACCAACTCCGAGTTCTTGGTTAACTTCGCCAGCATCGTCTTGCCAATCCTTGGTATGGTTCCTTACAACAAGAAGCAGGTTGACCAATCTCAAGACACCTTGAAGACTGTTATGTCTGTTTACGAGGACAGATTGTCTAAGTACACTTACTTGGTTGGCGAGAGATTGACTTTTGCTGACTACTTTGTCGCTTTGCAATTCGTCAGAGGTTTCGAGAAATTGTTCGGTACTCAATGGAGAAAGCAACACCCTGCCGTCACCAGATGGTTCAAGACTGTTTCTGCTCAACCATTGTTCAAGGCTGGTATCCCTGAATTGAAGTACGCCGAGAAGCCCCTCGAGTACACTCCTCCAAAGAAGGAGAAGAAGGCTGCTGCCCCAGCTGCCGCTAAGGAGGCTGCTCCTAAGGCCGCTCCAAAGGCCGCTGCCAAGCCAGAGGAAGCTCCAGCTGAGGTTCCAAAGCCAAAGCACCCATTGGAGGCTTTGGGTAAGCCCAAGCAGGCTTTGGACGAGTGGAAGAGAATCTACTCTAACGAAGAGACCAGAGAGACTGCCATCCCATGGTTCTGGAAGAACATGTACGACCCATCTGAGTGGTCCTTGTACAAGGTCAGCTACAAATACAACGACGAGTTGACCATGACCTTCATGTCCAACAACTTGGTTGGAGGTTTCTTCAACAGATTGAGTGCATCCACCAAGTACATGTTTGGATGTATGGTTGTGTACGGTGTCAACAACGACAACGGTATCACCGGTTTCTTCTTGGTTAGAGGCCAAGAGTTCGCTCCAGCCTTCGATGTTGCCCCAGACTGGGAGTCTTACGAGTACTCCAAGATCGACGGTTCCGACCCAGAGGTCAGAAAGTTTGTTGACAACATGTTGGCATGGGACGAGCCTGTTGAGGTGGACGGTAAGAAGATTGAGATTGCCGACGGTAAGGTCTTCAAGTAATTTTTTGAATATCATAGAAAAGACTGTGATCACAGCGAATCAGAATATTGTAATGCGATATGTAATTAGGTGAGGGTGTCGTGAGCCGTGATGATCCCAATGAATAATGAAATACAAGAGAAAAAAAAAAAAAGAAAGAACAAGCATAGCTTTATGCCACCTGTAAAACCCATACAAAACTATTTTTATCCGTATAATCGTGCGTGGCTAGATTGTATGGTTCGAGTTTCCGAATTGACTTTCTGGCACGTGTTCTGAGGCTTGGGTTTTTTTCAAGGCCCGCTGTATGCCAGAGCCAAAGGATACACACCAGAAACGAACCCGCGAACTTATTCAAATCTTCAACGCCACGCCATGATGTCCAGAAGCCAACTAATCCGGACCGTCCGGAGAAAGCCGATCATCTTGATAGGGCTCATCTCCTTTGTTGCCGTCGTCTACTTCATGTTCTTCAGCGGCCCCAACTCGTCGGACTTGTACTTGTCCACCAAGGCCAAGTACTCCTACAACAAGAAAAACAATGGCTGGTTGAGCGGAGGCAATAAGGACTCTGTGATCTTGAAGAACTTGCCCAAAAACCACATCATGCATTACGACTTGAACTTGTTGGATGCCAACGCAAAAGCCTCCATGTACACGTCCGAGGTGTTGATCTTGTCGCCTATGTCGCGGTTCGTCCCCGAGTACTGGGAGAACTTGCTCAAGATTTCATATGACCACAAACTCATTTCTTTGGGTTTCAATTTACCCAGGACTTCCGCCGGAGACGAGGCCTTGAAGCAGTTGGAGAAGGCCGTGAAGGAGGTGCAACTGGGCCCTCAGAAGTTCAAGAAAATCACCATTTTGAGACAAGACACCGATTCGTTGCAGTCGCAGCTGGAGAAGGACAGACATGCATTAAATGTGCAGAAGGAACGGCGGTCGATGATGGCTCTAGCCAGAAACTCGTTGGTGTTCACCACCATTGCACCGGCCACTTCGTGGGTTCTCTGGTTGGATGCTGACATCGTGGAGACCCCAAACACAATCATCCAGGACATGATCTCTCACAACAAGCCAGTGCTTAGTGCAAATGTGTATCAGAGATTCACGGAGAATGGCACCCCCAAGATCAGACCTTATGACTTTAACAACTGGGTGGAGTCTGATGAGGGCTTGAGAATTGCGTCCAGTATGAGAGATGATGAGATCATCGTGGAAGGATACTCTGAGATCGCCACATACAGACCGTTGATGGCGTACTTCTACGAGGAGAACGGTGATAAGAGCGTGGAGATGCAGTTGGATGGAGTGGGAGGAGGAGCCGTGATGGTGAATGCAGATGTGCACCGAGACGGAGCCATGTTCCCGTCATTCCCCTTCTACCACTTGATCGAAACGGAGGGCTTTGCCAAGATGACCAAGAGACTAGGGTACGAAGTTGTGGGCTTGCCCAACTACTTAGTGTATCATGACAACGAGTAGCGTCTGGGATATTAATAGATACATGACTACAAGCAGATACCTTTGAAGAATAGCGTAAGAATTTGTGCAGATGCATCATATGCTTGATTAATCAAGCCTTTAATAAAAGAGGAAATAATGGTCTAAGAAAAGATACAAATCCAAGAATAGGTACAGATCAAAGAAAGGGACCAATCCAAGAAAATATTTTTTGTATAAAATGCATTTCCCTACTTTCAGGTCTCATCAGGACCAAAAGAAATGGAGTCGCATCCCCGCTGTCTGCAGTCCGTATCAAGACCATCGCGAGGAAAAAAAAATGCGATGCCTGCCTCAGAAAAACCACTGAGCTCCACATCCCATAGTCTTCTCTAAGGTCGCCATAACTCATCACAATGCAACTCACCTGGAAAGACATCCCCACGGTGCCAACGGCCAACGACATGTTGGACATTGTCCTTAATCGGACGCAGAGAAAAACCCCCACCGTCATCAGAACAGGCTTTAAGATTACCCGTATCAGGGCGTTTTACATGAGAAAAGTCAAGTTCACCTCGGAGGGCTTTGTTGAGAAGTTCACCGATATGTTGGCCGGTTTCCCTAATATTAACGACGTGCACCCCTTCCACAGAGACTTGATGGACACTTTGTACGAGAAGAACCACTACAAGGTGTCGTTGGCTGCGGTGTCCAAGGCCAAGACCTTGATCGAGCAGGTTGCCCGTGATTACGTGAGATTGTTGAAGTTCGGACAATCCTTGTACCAGTGTAAGCAGTTGAAGAGAGCTGCTTTGGGACGTATGGCCACCATCACCAAGAAGTTGAAGGACCCATTGGTGTACTTGGAGCAGGTCAGACAGCATTTGGGCCGTTTACCTTCCATCGACCCCAACACCAGAACCTTGCTTATTTGCGGTTACCCCAACGTGGGTAAGTCCTCTTTCTTGAGATGCATCACCAAAGCAGATGTCGAGGTGCAGCCATATGCCTTTACCACCAAGTCGTTGTACGTGGGGCACTTTGACTACAAATACTTGCGGTTCCAGGCCATAGATACGCCCGGTATCTTGGACAGACCCACCGATGAGATGAACAATATCGAGATGCAGTCCATCTACGCCATTGCCCACTTGCGGTCGTGTGTGTTGTACTTCATGGACTTGTCGGAGCAGTGTGGTTTCTCCATCGAGGCCCAGGTGAAGTTGTTCAACCTGATCAAGCCTTTGTTTGCCAACAAGTCTGTGATGGTGGTGATGAACAAGAGTGATATCATCAAGGTCGAGGACTTGGACGAAGACAAGCAAGAGCTTTTGAAGTCCGTCTCGTCCACCCCAGGTGTGGATGTCATGCACACCTCGTGCTACGAGGAAGAGAACGTCATGCAGGTCAGAAACCAGGCCTGTGAGAAGTTGTTGACGGCCCGTATCGAGCAGAAATTGAAGGGTACTGCCCGTGTCAACAATGTGTTGAACAAGATCCATGTGGCCAGACCCCAGGCTCGTGATGACGTGGCTCGTCCTGCTCACATTCCCGACGGTGTTAACGTCATGGAGAAGTACGACCGTGAAGACCCCAACAGAAAGCTTTTATCCAGAGACATCGAGGAGGCCAACGGAGGAGCCGGTGTGTTCAACATCAACCTCAAAGACTTTTACATGTTGGAGGACGACGAGTGGAAGCAAGATACCATGCCCGAGGTGTTGGACGGAAAGAATGTCTACGATTTCTTGGACGCCGATATTGCTGCCAAGTTGCAAGCCTTGGAGGCGGAAGAAGAGAAGTTGGAGGCCGAGGGCTTCTACGAATCGGACTCGGACCTTGAGGATGATGAAGCAGAGGGTATTCATGAGAAGGCCCAGTGGATTAGAAACAAGCATTCAATGATGAAGGAAGAAGGTTTAACGAGGAAGAGTCTTAAGAACAAGGCCATAATTCCTCGCGAACTGGTCAAGAAGACATTCGGGCAGATGGAGAAACATATGGAGTCTTTGGGACACGACACCAGCGCATTGAGAGGCAATGCCAAGAGAGTCAAGAACAACATGAGCGGAGTGGAGATCTTAAAGAGAAACCAAGGCATCAAGAAGAAGATTCAATCCAAGAGACTGCCAATGGACCAGCCCGATCGGTTTAACGATGGTGTGGCCGATGGATCGGTGCGGTCGCATGCTGATAGAGTGCTGAAATTGCACAGAAGAGAGAGAAACAGAATGGCCAGACAAGGTGAGGGTGATCGTCACACTGCTGCTGCCATGCCCAAACACTTGTTCTCTGGTAAGAGAGGTTTCGGAGCTGATCGTCGTTAGCCGGGGGTGCTGTATAGTAATTACATTTATTGGTCTGATTGTGAGCGTAGAAGTGAGAATGACGAGCCGTAGGTCTTCATGAGAAGTCTGAGCCGTGAAGATGAGAAGACTGAGTGAGACTGAAATAAAGAGAGTATGAGCACTGATTAATTTTTACCAATCAGGGTTTCGCAGATTTAAATCAATATTAACATAAACGTTGACCCTCCACCAAAACCATGAACCAGAACGGGAATAAAATAAAAAACAATAAACAAAATTTAAATGAAGCAAATTGAAACAAAACAAAACAACAAAATTGAAACAAAACAAAATTGAAACAAAACAAAATTGAAACAACACAAAATTGAAGTAAAATCAAAAAAAAATAAGAATAAATAAAAAGCAAAAGAAAAGGAACATAATTCTTAAAGAACGTTCATGAGAAATATTGACCCCTTTTTTTATTCTTTAACTAATACGTTACTTTTTTTTATTATTATTATTGTTTTTTTTTATTTTTTTATTTCTTTCTATCTTCGGATCTCTTTTTTTTTTTTTTTTTTTGAATCTATGATTACACGGTTTTCCCTTGGAGACGATATTCCGAGATCAGGTGTTCATAGGAGTGACAGTGAGGCAGTTGCTGGCAGAAAAGAGAAAGTGAGGCAGTCAGTGGCGGTGGCCGTGAGAGAAAAAAAAGGAGGGGAAGTGACAAGGAAAAATGTGAGACAAAAAGTGCGAGTGGAATGTACAACCAATGAAATGATGATGTCAACGATGGAGAGATAACCGAAAGACAATTCGACAATTAGACACTTGACATGACAATTAGACAGTTGACGTTAGGCATTAGGTAATGGACATTAGGCATTGGACATAAGACGTTGGACATAAGACGTTGGACATAAGACAATTAAACAATTAGACAGTTAGACAATTAGACAATTAGACATCAGACAATTAGACAATTAGACAATTAAATTAGAACAATGGCACATGGCACATGGACACAATCAGTGAGACACCATGAGCAGCTAGTAAGAAAGAGAAAGTGAGACATTATGAGCACTGAGCACTGAGCACTGAGGCTGAGGCCATGAGAGAGGGTGAGGCACGGAGTGCGTGGGAGTGAGACACTAAACGCGGAATGCCGCTTTTAGCCTTCTGGCTGCGCGCAGGTGCAGTTCCCATCTTCGATGCTCCCTGAGAAATGGCGAGCATCCAGTCCACTTTCGCTCTCCAAGGTCCTTCTCCAATGAATCCCAGTTCTCTGAAAAACTCCAGCGTGTACCCCATCTCGTGTGTGCGGTGCCGACGAAGAAAAATAAAATGCAACAAGGTCAAGCCTTGCAACCATTGCACTCACCGGGGCACGCCCTGTGAGTTCCCTCCCACCTATCGGAATATCCCGGTCCACGATGAAACCGTGGTCAAGGAGGAGAACACCTCCGAGAGTTCTGAGGGCTTGGAGCAAAACCTGTCTTTATCGCCGTCCGTCTCCAAGCTCGAGGAGGAGTTACAGCTGCTCCGGGTCAAGAGCTCTCAAATGGAAAAGGCCTTACAGGATTTGACCAGAGACAACCAGAACATGTCGTCCGAGATCGAGGGCTCCAAGGACCCTAGCAATGCTGATGGTAAATTCAAGGTCAAGGGTGAAACCTCCGAGAAGGGCGAGAAGTATTACGGGCCTTTGCTGTCCAATAATATGGTGGAGGAAATGCAAGATATCTCGGCCAACAACTTGACCAGGAGCAACAGTCTTGGACGCCACTCGTGGACCACCGATTCCCACAGACAGAATTTTGCTACGGACTCTGACTCTGAAGCCACCGAGTATTCCTTCTACAAGAAACCACTACCCTGGGTGCTTGAAAAGGACGCGGCCCTCCAAAAGAACGAGAGGGCTTTGAAGTTGTTGATCGACAATTTCTTCGACACTCGGAGCTACGACTACTTTATTTCTAGAAAGAATACTCTTGAGTTTGTGGAAAATCATCCTTCCATGGACGAACAAGACAGCGAGATCGACGACGAACTTCTTGTCTTGTACATGATATTGCTTCTACTGCTTTCAAGACTTACTCCGGCCAAGTACAATGAGTTGGGAAGAATTCCTGTGAACGACCACCCTGCGCTTTGGCATGCCATTGACCCTCTCAAGAAAACCCTTTTTAGAGAGTTCTCTTCGCTTCGGCACAATCTTTTAAACGAGTCTCACGTGACGGTTCAAGCCTACATTTTGTGTACGGAATGGGAGTTTTTGGAGGGCCGCTACGAAGAGTCATGGTCTATGACGTTTCATAGTTGCTCCATCACCTATGCTTTGGGGCTCCACGTGATCTTAAAGCCCAACAAGTACCTGAACCAGACGTCTAGCCACCTGGGATCTATGCAGGGGCCTTCGGACGAGTTTGATACTTTTGAGCAGTACAGAGAAGACTATTTCCTGAACAAGTTGCCTAAGGTGAGGGTATGGTTTGCGTTGCGGTACTTGAGTGCTCAAATGTGCTCCATTCTCGGAAGACCAAACCCAATTTTGTTGCAGACTAATCCTGTTTCATTGCCAAGAGTCAAAGCCACGACTCCATCCGAGGCCAAGGAACAAGATAAATTGATCAATGCGCTTTTGAAATCCGGGTTAAGTGAGTGTTTGCGACTCTCCAACTTGAATTTAATTGAAAGCTTCATGCATGAGATCTCCATGGATAATGTGTTGAACATCGAAAACAAATATAGAGAGGAATTGGAGGCTCTCACTTATTACGTGAGCCCCCTGTACCAAGGTCTGATCAACTCCGGGTTGACATACATCGATGACTTAACTCAATTGCCCAACTCGTTCAGAAGCAACGATGCTAGAGATGATATGTTGGTGCTTCACGTCAATAGGATCAAGTACCTTGAGCCGCTTTTGGACATGCCGCACGATACGAGAATTCTTCTTGCTCTGATCCTGGAGTCCATAATCTCTTTCCTGGACCAGCTTGTTGAATTATCCCAGAGGTTCATCAAAGAGTCCATCCCCATGCTTACAGCTGGAGATACGAACGCTGGAAATTTCTCGTTGCAGAAGGTCTTCAGCACTAGAGACCCATTGCTCGCGTCTTATATCTACCAGGGAATTGTTGTGATTTTTATTGTGCTTCATTCGAGAGCCAATGCATTGGTGGAGTTCAACGGAATCGACTTTATAACACGGTTGGGCAGAAAGATCCAAAGCCTCTTGGAGCTACATTATTTAGTCGGAGAAGTTGTGAGCTTGAAAGTCAATTTATGGTCTTCGAAGCAATTGGTGTTGATGCAAAAGGTTGTTGAACACACCAATGAGCTCAACAACCATTTTAGACAGGCGCAGCATTCTAATAATGCGGCGTTCCAAGGGTTCAGCACTGACCCTCAGGTGACCGAGTTGCTTGGAAACAATTTGAAGGATGCCTTTTGGGTTGAAAACCCAGAGAACTCGCCTTACTACTTGGGAATAGCCAGAGAAGACGACAACTCCAATAGAAACTACACCATGATGAATCATCCGGCACCTACCACCTTGGGCAGGCTAGAGCCGTTCCAGGAACATCACCAACCTGATCCTTACCAGGGAACCACCCAATCCGGTACCTATCAGGAAACCACCCAGAATGACTATACAGACGACATGATGGGAGACCAATCGGGCATGATCCGCGACTACGAGTCATTACAGAACAACATGAGCATAGAGCCCAAGTACCAATGAGCGCCCAGATGTTCCCAATGTATACTATCCAATAAAGCTTTGTTTTCCCGTAACAACAAGCTTCTTCGTTTCGAAGTACATCCTTTATTGCACCTGAGGAACCAGTACATCTGAGATGTACTGCATATTGGCGTGCCTGCATATAAGAAAAGGAAAGATTAAACTTTTTAACTATTGTTACGGAGAATTAGGAATAAGGTTTCATGAAGGCATCTTCTAGCCCTCGTCTAGAAGAGGTTGAAGAATAAAGGAAAACATATATGAAACCCAATGAATTCGCTACTGTGAGAGATGATTGAATCAGCTCAGTTGAGGACAGGAGATCAGGGATTTCCTAGTATGAAACACAAACAAAAATAGAAAGAAATGATATAACGATTTAAGCTTTACACTGATTAGAATTTTGAAATACCAAGGACGAATCCGTTTCAGTTTATAGAAGGAATTATGGTAATGCGCAACAACCACTAGCTCCGGCCCGAGGACCTGCACACAACACCCTTGCATCCCCGCGGGCCCTAGTTACGGGTGTTCGACCGACAGAAGCGAGCGTATTCGCATTGAAAGAGATTTATCATCTACACCTATTGCTGCTCACAATGTCGTTCCGAAACATATTCAACAAAAAAAATTTCAAGTACATGCTCACCAGTCACTTTTGGGGACCCGTGTCCAACTTTGGTATCCCCGTGGCTGCAGTGTTGGACTTGAAGAAAGACCCTGAATACATCAGTGGCCCCATGACCGGGTCATTGATTGTGTACTCGTTAGTGTTCATGAAGTACTCCGTGTCAATTGCTCCAAAGAACTATTTATTATTTGCATGTCATGCAGTCAATGAGGTTGCCCAGTTGGCCCAAGGTACCCGGTGGGTGCAGTACCATTTTCAGGACAAGAAGGTCAAGTCCACATAGATACTAGATTTGCACAAGGTGTGCTGCCCGGGACATATGTTATATGATACGCTAATACATTCAATCAAATAGTGACGTGGGTCTGTCCATGTTTTGCGTTGGTCCGAGAACCGTAACATTCTCGTCCTCTGAGTTCGTGTAGTCTGTTTCCCCTTCATCAAGTAGTAGGTTGTTGGAGAAGGTTGTGTTGATGCTGTTTTCGATGCGGCGTCGCTTGGGATCTGAGAAAGAATCCGTAGAATCTGTGTTTGCTTTGACGGCTAGCTGTTGTAGTTTGGGTATGTTAAGAACAAAGTTGGGCTGGTTGGACTGGTTGGGCTGGCTTTCTGTAGGCTTGTTTGCACTATCATCAACTGTGATTTGTAGGAAGCGAACAGCGAAGTTGGGCCGGATGTGCTGGAACAAAATTGGCGTTGCGGGTTCCTTGAAAATGGCCTCGAACGTCGATTCGGGCTCAATGGTTTCAATGTCGTAGCTGGTGTCCGACTTCAAGTTGCACACCAAGTTGATGAAGTTGCGGAAATCTTTGAGTCTAAAGTTAAGACTTGTTTCAACTTCTCCCAATGTGGTTTCCTGCAACTCGTCCGTGGCCATCAGAATCATGATCAGCATGGGGTGCTTGAGGTAATCTCGGTCCTTCATGACTTGCTTGGTGTATGCAGTGTAGTTGATCTTGTTGAGCTTGATTTCGATGCCAAAGTCTTCGGTCGAAGTGGGCACCATATCGAGAAACAGCTTCATGACCGAAGTCTCAAGCACGAACTGGTTGTAGTTGGAGCTCTGGAGGATTTCGTTGTAGCGCTCCAAATTGCTTGTGTCTTCGCCCAGAACCGGCTGAAAGCTGATCTGGTACTTTTTCAAAACAAGTTTCTTGGAGGACATCTCCACATTGAGTTTGAATTGCCTCTGCACGGGGATTTCTGAATTGCTCTCCACGCGAAGGCAGATGTAGTTGAGTCCATTGGACTCGAGGTTTTTGAAGAGCATGACGAGGTGCCTCGAAGACACCACAAACGTATGACATTCTTTGGGAAAGTCCTTTTCGTTATCCATCGATAAATCCCGGAAGAATGTCTTCTCGAACAGCACCTCTGCATGCGTGGTTCTGCTGGTGTTGATGGCCTGGATAGCTAGCGACGAATTGCTAAGCAGAAACTGGATCTGGGCCGATATACCCGCTAGAGATACACAGCTGCGGCACCAGGTGGCAATATTTCTGGGCCGATCAATCACCGCTATGAAAGACATTTATTGGTGTGGTAAGATGAGCAGGCGCGTCCTATAGAATGACTTATGGGTGATAGTAATTAACAGGTGGTAAGTGTAGGAGATCTTGGGTGGTAGATATCAAAAGATTTAGGAAAAAAAGAGTGAGGCGAATGATGGCATGGGATAAAACGGTGTTGCAAACGGTGGCACTGTGTGATGGAAGATGGGTGCTCACTGGCTCATCATGTATGGTGGGACGTTATCTATGGTGCATGGTGCACGCGGTAGAGAAGATATACCGGTGCATAATCCGGTCAAAAGCAAAAGCCCGCGCCCCAATCTCCAAGACCAAAAAACCAAAATGCCCTCCATCTTAGTGATCAACCCAAACTCCTCCACCAAAGTCACCGACAACCTCCGCAAGATCCTCGTGGCCCCCGAGGGAATCTCGTTGGCCTTCTACACGGCGCCGGAACCGGCCCCAAAGGAAATCGATGGCACCGAGTCTCTGATTGTCTCGGAGAAGGTGGCTCTCCCCGACCTCTTGGAGAAGGATTTACACAATCAGCACGATGGGTTTCTCGTCTGCTGCTATTCAGACCACCCTCTCGTGCACTCGCTTGCGGCCAATACCGATAAACCAGTCATGGGCATTATGCAGGCGACCCTCCTCTACAGCTACGCCAATGCCCGGCTTCAGAGACTGTTTGTGTTGACCAGTACTAGCGGGTGGAACGCCACACTTGATGAGGCCATTACTTCGTTTGCAGGAAGCGGTGTATTTCCAGCCAGAAAGTTTAACAAGACCAGGGCCTTGGATGTACTGGTGTTGAGCTTGGCCGACCCAGAGGAGTTCAAGAAAATCAGCACGCGTGTAGACTCCATCCTCCATGAGTTTAAGGATGATAAGGTGGACTGTGTCTTATTGGGGTGTGCAGGAATGGCCGGGCTTGACCTGAAATTGTCGGCATTGTACCCTGAAATTGTGTTTGTTGATAGTGTGAAGATTGGCGTGGAGTTCTTGCTGAGTCTCATGCACTTCAGTGCTAATCCAGCCTACTAAATTCGAAAGGGATCAATTTTCAAGAAAAATGTGCATATTTCCATATTCCTTTAAAGATTTCATCTTCCAGGAAATTAAATCTCTCCCCATTTATCCGGGTCATTTATGTTCGTCACTGACGTGTTCCAACTCATGATCTCTTCTCCTGTAGACAGGACATGGTGTACTCCGCAATGTAATCGCGCCAAATCTCTAGATAAGCAGGCACACCATGGCAGAAGCTAATTCCACTCCCCCACCAGAACCAAAGAAGCGACAGCAGTCGTTTCTTGGGCGCATTCTCCGTCCCCAAAAATCCCCCCTGCCTTCTTCTCCACAAAAATCAACGGCTAGCAATGACTCGCTACCTCCACTATCCCTGTTGAACCTCAATGGCTATAAGGTCTCTGCCAAGCACAAGCTACTAAACACGGAATTGGCCTCGGACATCCGGCTCTTGTTGCCTCCTCGGCTTCAGCTATATGACGATTGGGAATTGGTGTATTCCTTTGACCAAAACGGCATTTCCTTGAACACTCTCTACCGCAACTGCGATCCCCAATACCAAAGGCTAAAGTATAAGCAGCAACTGGGAGAACGGGCGGAAAAAGGTTTTGCCGAGGGCGTGGTGCTGAATATGGTATCGTTCGGCCATACGGATGCCAGAAGCACAAGACCCTTGAGCTATGTGCTAGTGATCCAGGATGAGAAGAAGAATAAGTTTGGGTGTTTTCTAAACGAAAACCTCAAGGCCACGGATCACAAGAGATACTATGGTAACGGCGAGTGTTTCTTGTGGAAGTGTGAATTTTTTGATAAGGAGAAGCTAGCCAAGTCTCGTGAAGAGGACCCTGAGACCAGGCAACGCTTCAAAGCGTTCATGTATACTGGAGTCAACGATAACATCATATATTCCAACCATGACTACATTGCCATTGGCTCCTCTTCGGGTAACAATGGCTTATGGATAGACAAGTCGCTCTACCTGGGAGTGTCATACCCTTGTGAAACATTTGGGAATGAGATATTGAACGAACATGGTGATACGGGACACAAGCTTGGAAAATTCAAAATCATGAATATGGAGCTCTGGAGAATTGGGAACTTAGTATGAGACTCTGTCTTGAAGGTCTACATTGCTTCTAGTGGATTTTTTATTCGAACCATGCCGTTGAGGATGCTATATAAAGGTTAGTTTTCAAAGCCTTGAAGAATGCAGAAGTAATAAAGATGTTGCGGAACGAAGAGTCGGATTCTGCGGGAGATTGATTTATCACCAAGTTGAATTAGATAAATGTCGGGTCAATTGACCATAATCAAGGAAAATGCTCTTCTTATGACAAGAAAAGCCAGAACTGAAATATTTTATGGTTGCCCGATGGAGAGTGTTTTGGGCATTCTCGGGGAGGCTGCTTTGAAATGCTATTGTGGGATGCTTAGAGGTTTCTCAACAAATTGAAGATATTCTCATTATCGCTAGTGAAATCATTGTTGACCAAATTGCACAAGACGAAGCTGTTACCGAAACTGGTCATGAACTCGGAAAAGGCGTTGATTTTGTCTGCCTCCACAAGCTCACTGATCGTCTTGGACTTGAAGATCGTGACCCATTCGTCAATCAACGTGTAAACTTCGTCTTTCCATGCAAGGAAAGACACTTTTTCCACGATGGTGGGCTGCAAGATCTCTTCACCGGGGAAAACACCCCACGTGACGGCGTTGATATCGTCATTTTTGGAGTTAGTAGTCAATGAACCCTCTTTATCCACTAAGTAGTACGTCACGAACCCGTAAGGATTGGACAGGTTATTGGATTCCACAGCTTGCAATAATTTGGGGAGTTTGTCCTTGTGAACCAAGAACTCCAAGTACTGTTTCTGGTATACAAAGCCGTTCTTGGGGCCCCAGCCATGGATTGGGTCGTTGGACTTGGCCGCACATAGAGAAGGCTGCGAGTTCAACGTGATGAAACCATTATTGTTGAGTTCAATAAGCGACTTCTTGAGCACCTCCGTATCCTGGCCAATAGGACCGTCACTCCAAGGCAAGGCTTTGGTTTCGCCCTTCAAGTAGTTGACAACGATATTGGACAAGTCAGCAAGGTTTTGTGGACAGCCCCACAACTCGTAGGCTCTTTTTGGCGATTGTCTTAATAGCTCAGATGCAGAAAGGTCAATGTCACCGAAAGCAGGCGATCTCGAATCACCCCATCTACCATTGGGAAACTCATCCCATCCCGAAGTCCGCGTGATGTACGAGTACTTTCTGTTTTGCCAAAAGATGGGTCTAATGGCCTCCTTAGATCTGTTTGGATGTAAGGACTTCCTCCAAGGGAGATCCTCGCCCACGGCCTCGTTGTCCTTGATACACTCGATCAAGTTGAGTTTCTCCAACAACATGATACTGGATCTCTCCAAATTCATGGTGTAGAGGTGCAAGTGGTTGACATGGCCGGAATCGATGAGTTTCTGGCACAACTCGGCCACGAGCTCGCAGCCGAGTTCTCTAACAGCATAATCATCTTCCTTGACGGGATTTAAGCGGTCCAAGAAGTGCTGTGGAACGTGCACCTGCGACCAATTGGCTCTTCTGATGAAAGCGGAATATGTCGAAATGGGCATGATCCCGGGGATGATGGGGATGGTGATGCCGTACTTGCGGATCTTCTCACACCACGCAATGAAGTTGTCAGCATCGTAGAACATCTGGGTGATGATGAAGTCGGCGCCTGCATCAGTCTTTTCCTTCAAAAACTGCAACAACTTGTTGTTGTCTTCCTCCTCGGGGTGTCCCTCGGGGTAGGCCGCGATTCCAATGTTGAAGTGGTCGCCGTAGTTCTTGCGGATATAAGCAATCAAGTCCTTGGCATACCTAAAATCACCGGTGGACTCCGAACCATCTAAAGGAGGATCTCCTCGTAAAGCCAAGATGTTTTGGCATCCGGACTTGTAGGCCTTGTCCAAGGCTTCGTCGATATACGACACCGCCATATTGGTGCAGGTCAAGTGCATGCACGTTTCGAGCCCCAAGGTGGATTGCGCCGTGTAGACCATTTCATTGGTCAAGCTGGACGATCTGCCTCCGGCGTTCCAGGTGATATCCACGAAAATCGGGTTCAAGTCGTACATCCGGTCCATTCTGTCGTAAAGGTTCTGCACACCCTGGGAGGTCTTGGGAACGAAGAACTCGAACGAAAACGTGGCGGGCGGCGGATTGACGCCTCCGTGAGCCTGTTTCAATTTCTCGGCTATCTTCATTGCTAAGACTCGTGAAGGTTTATTGAGAATTGATTGGTGGGGGTGTGAAATTCCTTTGATTGAAATCTCGACCGGGTTTCCCCACTAGTGCTTCTGTCCTGCATGCACTTGCCTGATTTCATGTGACTCACGGTCACCTTGATCGTGCAGCAGTCATGCACATATGGCCCGGAGATTTATTTCCGGATGGAGCGGGAAGCGGTTATTAAGTTTAGTTCCAGTATGCGTCTGCAGCTAAGGCTTCTGGGCGGCCCAGTTGGCTTGATGTGGAGGGCTTTGTGTCAATAATGCTTAAAATGCTGGAATTAATGAATGTCACGTGCGCTCGCCGCATCGTCCGCCATGCAGGCTAATCTCTGATCGGGCCTGCAACGGTAATCGCTGCGCGCATGATTGACTGCAAAACTACGAGTCATTCATAGGGCACGAGTCCTATTGAGCCCTTAGTAGCAGAGAGTAGAAGGTGGGGGGAATTTAGCTTGATCACGAGGTTGGAGTTGGTTTTTGGTTTTTACATTTACATTTACATTTGGTATCAAATTTTTATTTGGTTCGTACGGCTCTCTTCTTATCGACACTTGCTATACTTCTATTGCTGTCTGATATCTGGGTAATAATGTTCGGGTCTTCAAGTAGTGAGTTCTGTTGTCTAGAGCTCATCATGGTCTAGTTCAAGCTCGCCCTTTCCAAATTGCAGGAGCTGCTTGTTATAGTCATCCCATTCGATGATTATACGCCTGGCCTTCTCCAACTTGCCCTCTGATGAAGTTGGGTCATTGCACATATCGATCATCTTGGCGGAGTTCTTGTGCTCATTGGAACACCAGGTTTCACACCAAAGCCATTCTTGAGGCAACGAGAATATCGGCACCACTCTCTGGAAATTGTTGGGCAAGTCCTGGTCCAAGTTGGAGAGCGAGTCGGCATCCGAAGAAAGCTTTTGGTAGTGGCTCCGTAACTTCTCTCCGACTCCTTGCTCGCGGAACTTCTTGAGGTCAACAACAAACAATGCACTGATGTGGTACTTGAGGTCATCTTTCAACACATTCTGCCAGTACCCTCTTTTCCAGAACATGTAGCCCTTCATTTTCGTGTTCGTCTCACACATTGGTGTGAATCCGTAGGGGGCCCCGTTCAAATCCATTTCCATGAGCTCCACCAAATCAGTTCGGGCCACTTGATCTGCATCAACAAATATAACTCGCTCAAGATCGGCAGGGAAGAGCACGTCGAGGAATAGAATCTTGAAGCCCCAAACCGTGCGTGTTGGCTCTCTCTGTTGTCTAAGCCAAACGGGCCATTTGTATGAGACTAACTCATACTCAAATCCAAACTCTGCTGCCAAGCCTGGTAATTGCTCTTGCATGGTTTTGCTTAAATAGTCCTCCAAGAGCCAGAACTTGACGCTCTTTGACGCGTACTTCTTGACCGAAAGCATCATGATCGCCATAAGCTTCTCGTAGCTCTGGCCCCGCGAGATACTGAATATGTTGATATCTGCATGTTTCTTTGTCTTTTTGAGGGTTGTCTGAGTCTCTGCAAACACATTCAAATGCTCGTGTCCTGACTTGTGCCGGATTCTTGCATTGTAAACCGAAGGCAATAGGGAAAAGAGGGGGAGTGCCACCGAAGAAATGGCCTCGTCATTGGCCTTGTACCTGTTTTGATCCACCGATAACAATTCGAAAATGTCTTCGCTGGGACTGTCTTGAGCAAGACTCACCAGCCACACGCCCGGCTCAAGCTGCATTTGGTTGTATCCCAAAGTCTGAAGAGTGCTGCCCATACGAATCATTGGTCCCTTGCTTGCTTGTAAAGTCAATCCCGTGACTGGATGGCCCGTTTTCACGTCTTTGACGAGGGTTTCCACAATAAGCTTCTTAAGCGTGAAGTGAGCCAGGATCTGGCTTGTTTCGGAAATCATCAACGAATCTAGATCAGCCTGGTCTGTTCCGTTGCTTTTCAAGTACTGCCAATTGATAGGGGCATCGAGATCTGCCACTACCGAACACTCTGGGAGATGTTCGAATTGTCTGCTAGAGAAGCCTAGGTACTCTCCGGTAGATGAAAACTGAGGAGTCAGCGGAGCAAACTGAGAAACATAGAGTTTGTTCAAAGTTGACTGTGAGTCACTTTCGGATAATGGTTGAAGTAAGATGCGGAGATTCACAAATTCCAAATCCTGGATCGATTCTGTAACGGCCAACAATCTCTGGGAAAACTCATCTGCTGGGTCAATCACAACCAAAATATCCAACAACTTATTTGGATCCGCTGGATTAATATCAAAGGAGTTGGAGAAACCTAAAGACGAAAAGTCAAACCTGGAAACGTCGCTTCTCACAAAAGAATCCTCAATATTGAAGCTAGCAGTGATTCGAGATGTCACCAAGTCGTACCAATCAAGAATATCGTATGGAAACGTCTCGTCTTTGAAGTCCAAAATCGAATTGTCTTGCAATTGTGAAGAGTAAGTGCTGCACATTTCATCTAGAATCCCCAACCTTTGAGTGTACTCGTATGCCAACATCAGCTCCAAATGACGCACGTTAAAGACCTGCTCGAGCCGAATATAACGAGAATTAAAGAGAAGGGCTGGCTGGTGCGTTTGAATCTCATTTCTCTCAAGCATCGAGATCTTGGTGGAGTTTCGTGGGGTGAGGCTTTGAATACTCACGTCCCCAATCATCTCAGACATTTCCCGAAGTTTCTGAGAAGTAAGGCGGGCCAGGGAATATTTGGTGATCATCTCCTCCATCAAAGCTGAGTTTTCGGCCGTGTTCACAATTCTTAACTGGGTGGATCTTCCGTTGAACTGTCTCATGAAGTTGAATATCTCTTTCAATTGTTCAAGAAGAATCCTGGAGTTGAAATCTCCCATGAGCCAGAAGTTCACCGCCGGTTGGTCTGTATCCACAACCTTCTTGAAAGCAATAGAGTTATCAATCATCTCGGTGCTAACTAGCTTGTATCTGATATTGCCTGGGTCTTTAGGAATCACACGTGTGTTGCGTTCTGGTTTGGAGCCCTCATAAACAAGATCCTTGAGTGGAATTCCACGATCATTGCCTTCTGCTATGCGTCCCTTCAAGTGAGTAACATCGTGGCTAACTTGATTAACCATTTGCGATTGCCAAGTAGGTGACCGCATATCATGGATGATTCCATTGACCACAACAGAAGCTTCGGTCAACTCGAACTTCTCAAGTGTTTTGTTGTACTGAGGGTATTGGACATTATCGGGGATAGCCACCAATTTCAACAACTCCTCTTCAGTGTCTGAAGATGACTCGTAGTACTTGTAGAGAAAAGCAAGTGCTTCGTTCTGCTCACCAACTTCCAAGACATGGTAAAACCTGCGAGCGATTTCGCCATCCTTGGCGTTTTCGATGAGTGGTAGAATTCCCAATTGCTGCGCAATTCCATTATCTAAGATGATCTTGGACATTGCAAAGAACACCTTCAACTGATTTCTGTTGGAGAAGTTCAAGACGAAAATGACATCGTGCACGTTTTCTTTCAAAGGTGGCACTTGCCCCATCTTCAACTTGGAGGCATTTTCAACGTACACCTCAAATCTGTCAGCCGAATAGCGATTATAATTTGGATTCTTCTCAATATCGTTAAAGAACACCACGCCTCCCAGGTTCCGGTTCTCGGGGTCAAAAGCTTCTTTGTAGATGGAGAACCTGTTGTGAGCAGTACCCATACGGAACTCATTTTCTTTCACAGCACTCATGAGAGCAAATTTGGAGAACAAGAGCTTGGTCTCTGATGGACTAAAGCCCAAGCGCATCATTGCTTCCATATGTTCGAGTTCGCTATGGATTTTCTTAATGATATGAGGCAAATCTGTTTCGAGCCTATGCACTGGTGCTCCATTGATGGAGAGACCCACCAAGTCACTGGAAGCACCTTTCTTCTCGTTGGCCAGGGCATAAGCTCCGATCTCCCCGATGTTCTTGGGTGGGGCCATCTTAGCCAAGTACGGTGCGTACCGGGGCAAGTTATGGATGGCATCAGTCAACAGAGCGAGTCTATTGGAGTCCAGTTCAGCCATGACCAAAGCAGCAAGACGCAATGAAATCGAGGGCAACTGCTCATTATCATACTCGAAAACAGGGCTTTTTTTGGCCACCTCCATGATCTTGGATAATGAGTTAAGAGTGGGAACTTTGCCCTCCTGCTTCTTTTTGATGTACAACGTCTTACCATAACCCGTCAATGGTATAGCCGAAAAAGCATTTCTTGGAATGTATCTCCATACAAAACGGAGATTCCCCTGCGCTGCTAGCTGGTATAGAGTGGAGAACATGGCAGCAAAGCGATCGCAGGTTGGGTCTCCATATAAAGATAGAAGCGGGGCATCTTTGCTCAGGCCCACGATTCGATCGAAAGCATACACCGGCTCCGAAGTGGCATCGGTCTGGAGCGCATATAGATCTTGTTCAGAACAGTAGATCTTGGAGCCGTATTTGACCCAAGCACCCATGGGGTCAGCCAAAGCCTCACCAAACGAGTCTTTGGAGCATTTCTTGGACACATCGGCCTGCGTATGTTTCACGTGGCTTTCGTAGTGGTCGTAGTGCATCTTGATCCGTGGAGACATGATGGAGTTGACCAAGTTAAGGTTGGCCAAGCCACGCTGCTCAGGCGAAAGCCTTTCCGTGGCCTTCTTATACAGACGAAGATCCAGGGGCTCGGAGAAATCGTCCCCGTCAGTTTCCTGGTCGTCTGCATCCCAATCGGACTCCAAGCCTTGCTCGGAGTATAATGCTAAGGCAGTGCTAAGGTATAGAGAGTCATTGACTCCAGCAATGGCCTCGACCAATTGCACGTCAAAAGGCGCATTCGTCCAATTGGAGTGGAGTTCGAGCGACACCGAGGCCGCGGCAACGGTGGCTAGGAAGCTGAGCCACGTGTACACGTTCATTGAGGAGTGAGTAGTAGTGACACGCACGCGAATCAATGTAGTACTCACTCACACTCTGATTCCACTCTCACTTTATTTCTACACACTTTTATACTACACACTTTAATTCTACACACTCATGTTAGTGTTCCTACGATACCTCTTGGTACTACAAACCCCGCATCTGTAATCATATTTCATTGGTAATTGTCATAATTTTAAATTCTACCATCTGCCTTGACCACCATAGTTGTCGTTTCCTCCTTGGGGTCTGCCTCCGTAGTCGTCGTTTCTACCTTGGGGTCTGCCTCCGTAGTCGTCACGTCTATCTTGTCTGCCACCACCGTAGCCCCAAGAATTTTCGCCGTCACCACCATTCCCTTGGTTATTGTTGCCTCCGTAGCCCTGGTTTCCACCAAAACCCTGGTTTCCACCCATTCCTTGGTTACCACCATAGCTCTGTTGACCGCCATAACCCTGGTTTCCACCGTATCCTTGGTTGTGGTTTCCCTCGTGTTTGTTACCCAGGCCCATGTATTGCTTTCCAGCACTGAGGATACTGCCCATCAAGCCAGAGCCCTGGCTATCATTATTACCATAACCACCATTGCCGTGGTTGTTGTTGCCGTAGTCATTTCCATGGTTGTTCCCATGGTTGCTGCTGCCGTGACCCGTGGCAGCGCCAATGATACTGCCCAACATGCCAGACGAGCCACTGCTACCATGGTTGCTGTTGCCGTGATTTCCAGTAATCTGGCCCAAGACCGCTTGGCCAATCATGCCTTCAATTCCACTCAGTTGTTTGTGGTGGCTTCCTCCGCCGCCGCCCATGGCAGCGCCAATGGCAGAGGTAAGAAGCGACCTGTCGCCGTCTTGTTGGTCGCCATTTTGCTGGGATTGGTTCAGGCGGTTGGACTCGACGTTTTGGACGTCGGTTCTTTCGCTCTTGTCGCCGGAGCTGTAGAAATCGTTTGCTGACATGATAAGAAAACTAGTATGTTCTGAATTTTGTGGTTCCGAATGCGCCCTTTGGAGATCGACTCAATTTATACTTTAGCCTTACACATGCAGCACCCACCCGCGTGAATGATGCTCAGTGCCTGCACCAAGGATGGTCGCTGCGTGAGCAACGGGATCTGCACTTGGCACCGTACGGCTTACTCGTCGTGGGCCCACGGTGCAAATCATCCGAAAAGAAGATGACCAAGGGAGAATTTGGGGAGTTCCAGTTTGGATAGAGGCAGGGAGGGGTATTTATATAGAGGCAGCGTACAGGCGGATTTCTTACAGCCGGCTTATATAGAGGAAGGGGGAGTCTAGATAAAGGCTAGACCGAGGCTTCAGGCACCGAAGACACCAGAGGCCCCAGAGGCCCTAGAGACACCGGGTTCAAGTAATAGATTCTATAGCAGATTAGGTAATCATTGAACACTATATAATGGTTTTGAATTAATAAAAAAAAAAAAAAAAACACAATTTAGAGTATGGTTCAAGTAATTTTATATCAGGTATAATAGACCCGTACACCCCTATGAAATATCTAAATGAAATAATAAAAAAGGTACGGTAACCGAGCCACTTTCAGTTATGATATAATTTTTTTTTTTTTTTCCTTCATTTATTTTATATTCTTTTTAACCTAATTTATCACTTTTTATATTATGTTCTTTTTCTTCCCCGTATTCAATTCCATATTTTCCTGGGTGCTTCTTTGGTGTTTTGAAGATGGCCCAGTGAGCCTCAGTGAGGTGAGCCTCAGCAGAGAAGATGAGAGGAGATAAGAGCCTGCACATAAGGTAGAATAAAGAATGGAGAATAAGAAATGAAGAATACAAAATGGAGAAAAAGGCCGTTTTTAAAATTGTTCGGAATCTTTATATCAAGTGATTTCCTAAAAAATGTTTTTTTCTTTAAAATTAATTGCAGCCCTAAAATGAACAAAATGAACAAAATAAACTAAAGTAGACTATCTGATACTGTACTATGAGCCCGCACAGTGCGAGACATCAACACTGGCATAATATATACATGTTGCGCGCTCCACACAACTCCAGCCCAATGCCCCACGACATGTCAGAAACCGATCTAAGCCTGGACTTTAGCGACGAGGAGTACCAAGATATGATGGATATTGATCCAGAACTCGGCGGCGGCAGCACGTCTGCAGGAAGAACAACCCCGCTACGCCGCGGTGACTATATGGATTACCATGCTGACGATGATGACTTCCCTGAGCCGCTCATTTTCTCCGACCTGGAGGGCTTTGAGCTGGGGCACGATGACTTGAATGATGGCTTCTCTCTTCGAGATAATATAAAGGCGGCTTCGGGCTTCAAGGTGCGGACCAAGCCCAAGTCTACCCAATACCTTAAGAGACGCTTGATGAAGGCTTCTAATAAGGATAACGACCCCGAGGTGCGGGATAACTTGTCCAAAGCCAACGAGGCGTTTGTGCGGTCGGACCTTACTACTGCTTGGAAACATTACATGGAGGTGATCAAGTTGGATGCCAAGAACTTCAACGCCTACCGAACACTAGGCGAAATCTGCCAGATGAGAGGTGATCTCAATAGGTGTTGTCTCTACTGGCTTCTAGCTGCGGAATGTGGCGAGGCCGATGGTGATTTCTGGGGTATGGTGGCTCAATTGAGTGCTGAGTTGGGCCATGTGGATCAGGCCATCCATTGTTACACCAAGGCCATGGCCAAGCTGGAGCATCCGGTGCCTGCTTTCATCGAGGAACGTGCTCTTTTGTACAAGCAAAAGAAACAGTATGGTCGGGCCTTGGAGGGCTTCCAGCGACTCCTTACGCTTTTTCCTACGGATGCCTCGATTGTCAAGCAATTGGCCAACATCTATGTGGACCAAAAACGTGAAAACGACGCCATCAACTTGTACATGCGGGTGCTAGAAAATAACATGGAGGCCCGGGAGAATATTCAGTACCCTGTCTTTACTTGGACGGAGCTCAATATCACCTGTGACTTGTTCCTTGCGCAACAATCGTGGGCTCCTGGAATCAAGCTCATCAAATTGTTCTCACGATGGAAGCAAGACCGCCAAGATGAAACATGGTGGGATGCTGATGATGACGATGCCGAATTTGATATCCACAGAAGATTCCAAGTGGTTCTGAGTGCCAGGCCTGCACATGCGGCTTCCATCTTGGCCAGGAAAGTATGGCTTCCCATTGATATTCGCTTCAAACTTGGTTTTTTCCGGCTCCAGCTAGACCAGAAAGAGGAAGCTTTATCTCACTTCAAACACTTGTTCGAGGAAGAAGATGTTCTCGATTTATGCTATGAGGCAGGAATCCATTTGGAAGAGAAAGGTCTCTACGAGGACGCTATTCAATATCTCGAGCACCTGTACAAGCCGCAGGAAAACCTCGAATTGGCTTTTCTCCTTGGTAAGTGTTACTTGGAGATCGAGAAATATGCAGATTCTAAAAGGTATTTGTTCATGGCATTGAGGCTCCAACCTGACAACATTGACACTAAGCTCACTTTGATAGAGGCTTTGTATCACACAGATGATATGGACATGGCCACGCAGTTGATGGAGGACGTGTCGAAGTCTGAGGTGGCTTACTCCACAAATGAACATATTGAAGAGGGCTTCGATGGCCTCGGGTCCTCGGTGGAAAGTCTATCTGGAGCCAAGAAATTGATCTTGTTCAAAAACCTGGATTATTACAAGAGCTTGAAGAGTCAGCAGATGACCAACACAGAACGGGACAAGCAGGAGCTGAAGGCAACGAGGATTGTCCTTGACAAATACCATCGAATGTTGCGGTTGCAAGAGGCTATTGACCAAGGACATCGTGCGGCTGCACATGCATGGATAAAGATAGCCTCGCAACTTATAGAGATGTTCATGGAGGTCAAGAGTTTCTTTCCAAAAAACAAAAAAACCGCGTTTCGGGGTATTCTCCGGTTCAATAAGAAGAAAACCATGGATTTCGACGACAAGATCCTTAGAATCAGCAATATTTTGGAAGGTATCACGAAATCAGAGAGTTCCCGAATCGAACTCACGTCTCAAAAAGAATTCCGTGGACTTGACTATGATACGTGGCTATTCATTTTCGTTCAGCAGGCCCTTTTAATCCACCAGTTCGAAAACGACGCCGAGGATGCAGTCCAAACCATCGAGGTTGCTCTTGACGTAAGTGTGTTTATCCAGGATAAAAAACGGAGTCTTTTGCTTCGGATTGTCAGACTAATATTGGGCATGTTCCAAGGTGACTATGCAACAACGGTCTCCAACAACGTGCGGTACATCTTAGCCACGACGCAGTTTTCTCCTGCGATCTACGATTTCTTCATGTGTTGTTTTAGCTCCGGTGTAAGTGCATGGGCTGCTTTCAGCAACTATAACCATCAGAAATACTACTTGAGGCAGCTCAAGGCGTACGACTCGCTCTTGACATCCAGCAAGATCTCGGGCGCAGCGCAGATCACAGTGGACTCCAAGAACATGAAATTTCAACGGGAACATCCGCATTTGCTCTATATTTACGCCTGTCTTCTCGGCAGCAACCGGACATATTCCTCTCCCATTGTTTACTTGACTCGTGCCTACAGACAATACTACAACGATCCGACCATCTGCTTTGTTTTGGGGTTGTCCCATATACATCGATCCATGCAAAGAAATAGTGCCAACCGGCACATCCAGCTTCTCCAGGGAATTAGTTACTTGATGGAGTACAAGGCTCTCCGGCTTTCTGGGGCTACTGTGTATGAGAAGCAGGAAACCGAGTACAATTTCGGGAGGTTGTTTCATATGATCGGATTAACGACTCTTGCCATCAAGCATTATGAAAACGTGTTGAGTTATCGAGATGCTCTTAAACACGATCCAGACTACGACATGCTGATGGAGGCTGCATACAACTTGACCTTGATCTACACCATAAATGGGAATACCGACTTGTCGCAGGCCATCAGCGAGAAGTACTTGACTATATGAGCAGTACGAGACATTGAAGCGATTTGAGCTGAAAAGAGGAACTTTGGTTTCTAAGAAAAAATCTTGGGTTCAAACGAAGCATGCCTTCCATGCTTCCATGCTTCGTTCCTGATTTAAAGGAAATGCTTCTTATATGCAGTCTTCCGATTTCTGGAAGAGTACGCACCCCAGCATGTTTTCGCGATGTCAAATCAAGTCCCATCAACGATGCGATGGTCCGCCTCAAAAACAGATACATTCTCTTTGAAGTGCTCTACCCTCCGTCGTCCAGTCCCAATGGGTCAGAGGAACGGCTGAAGTTCCATGCGTTTGCCTCTTCTCCAAGAGACTGCTTGCTCAATCTCCACACGTCTTCTCAGGCCTCCATCGGACCACGGACCCTCGCAGCCTTGCTCAAGAAGGTGGTGGCCGACCATTACGGCGAGCTCGCGGCAGGAACAGTTGGCCAGCTGATTATCGTGAAATATTTCAGCAACAAGACGTCCACAGGCATAATTCGGTGCAGTCGAACCGACTTCCATTTGGTGGTGGCAGCATTGGGGCTCATCACCAAGGTGGAAAACCGCAGTGCGGTGCTCCGATGTGTGCACGTGAGTGGCACGATCCGGAAATGTGAGGATTTTGCCATCAAGAGATCGAGAAAACTTATTGTGGATTTGGGAAAGGAGAACGAACCGGGGCATGACCTCTATGATCTTGTTGAAATGGTCCAGGCTGACGAAACCTCGGTCTAGTGCATGAGTAAGGCTACTGGTATTAATATGCTAAGGTTGCTTACATAGGAGACAATTAGAAAGGAAAATCAAGTGAAATTTGGAGAATTTTGGAGAAATTACTGGCTCCAGGATAAAAGACATTCTGCAGGTGTGTATAACTGTAGTATTGGTAAACACTTGAAAATCACCGTGAATTACTGTAATGATGTGGATGCGTAAACACCAGTGGAAGCCTTGGCCGCGCCTGCACACAGCCGCATAACTCAGGTTAATTGGAATTGCACTTGGTCCACGTCAGTCATAACATACTGGTGTCTTTGCCACACCGCCTATCAAAGATGCCTGTTTCACATATTCTTGAGCGGCTACAAAAGCGGGCCCAGTCCGTGCCTGCGCCGCTAAATAAACCGCCGGAGCGTGCCTCTTCTAGCACGGCTCCTCCACGAGCTATACCCAATACGGAACGGGTCATGGATCCCGTGGTTGCTCGCCTTAAAGCAGCACGCAGAAGGGAGAACGAGGCCAAGCTCAAGCTGAAGATGGAGAAAAGGGGCGTGCCTGCCAAGAAACAGCCTTCCAAATCCCCTAGAGCCACAAGAGCCCCTTCGGCTCCCAGACAAGCTTCTAGCCAGTCCAGAACTGGCGCTAGAGATGGTGGCAAAAAGAAGGAGCCTTTGACGGGCTCGATGCAGCGACAGGCTCCAGCCGTCAAAAAGCCCAAGATGTCGTTTAACGAGTTGATGAAGAAAGCATCCAGTATTGATCAGCTGAAAATGTCCATTAACATCAAACCCAAGCCGAAATCGCCCGACCCGCAGCTGGCTAAAAGCAGACCCGAAACTCTGGCCAAGAAGCGGAGCCCTGCGCAAGGTGAGAGTCGGGTAAAGTCCAAGGTAGACAGGCCTCAAAGCAAAGAACTCGCCAGGCCTGCACCCAAGACCATCCCTAGGACCATCCCCAAAACCAAAGCTCCTATACCCATTCGAAAGCCATCTCAGGGACTAGAACAGCGGCTCAAAACGACCCGCGAGTCGCAGTATGTTGAAGTTGACGACGAGTCCGATGATATGAGTTCATTCATAGAGTCGGACGACGAAGAGAGTGCATACGCCAAGCAAGACTATGACCGGGACGAGATCTGGTCTATATTTAACAAGGGCCGCAAGCGCAGCTACTATGCGCAAGCCGACGATGATTCCGACGATATGGAGGCTACCGGAGCCGAGATTTTCGAGGAAGAGATGCGGTCTAAGCGCAATGCCTTGGAAGAGGATAAAAGAGAGATGGCCGAGGAGGCTAGGTTGGCCGCCTTGAAGAAGGCCAAGAGGAGATAAGGTGCTGAGAGAGCCGAGATGTAATTTTCATAGCAACTCTGAAAAGAGGGTTTAAAGACTCACAAGAGTCAAGAATAAATGGGTAATTGAATACGAACATTTCATTGCATATAAACTTCAGGTACTAGCATGTGGCAATCTTCAATACCTTAAAACAAAAGGACTATAACAAGTACTTAGGGAAACAAGTACTCAAGGAAACAAGTACTCAAGGAAACAAGTACTCGAGGAAACAAGTACTAAAAGAAGTATAAGGCCTCATTGGACATGGTCATCATTTGTAGTAGTACCACATTTGTGGGGTGCGTGCGATGCGCATCGCTAAACTCTGGACTCCTGGCAACACGAAGCCCCATGGAGTACAACCAGGTTCTCAAAGAGCTCCGCAAGGAAGACCATTCCATCCTCGGCAGAGTACAGTCCATTCTCTATGACTCCAGGTACGTCGACACCTTTTCCCAGCTCCCCATGGTGGCCAATGAGAGATGTGGCCTCTGGTATATAAGTCCCCAGAAAAGTGCCGAGAGTGCATACTTCAAGTCCACCGATGGCCACACGGGCCAGTGGATGTTTTCGCTCCGGAGACTCAACTTCCATCTTCTTTCCTTATTCAAGGAATCCCCCTGCATAGTGGTGGTGGACTCCACCAGAAAGGGTAAGTTGATGCCGGATGCCATGCTGAAGACCGTGCCCATCTGGTGTGCGGTGTTGAATTATATAATGTTTGAAGATGAAGCTGGCGAAGAGTGGGAACAGTTCCGGCTGCAGAATTGGCTCGTTACTCCTCGAGTCATGGTATCGGAGAATGAGCACTCTTCCATAGTCAAGAAGATCCCCGAACATGCGTGTGCAGTACGCAAGTTGGGACTTATTTCGAAGGAATCTTTGGTTGACAAGCTTGGCGCAAAGAAACCCCTTGTTCCTTGCTGGATGTACCCGGGGAAAAAGAACCAGGACGTGGTGGAAACCCTGGACTATTTCACGGTGTGCTGCTTGACTGCCTCCATTAAGGCCACACCTCAGACCGTCATTCCCAATTGGAACCACCTGCTTCCGTATGTGCAGGGAGCTGCCGATGACCATGAGCTTTGGGCTTCGAAAGACGTCTGTGAAGGTCGTCTCGACCATAAGCTTCTCTGGGAGCACATCTATGTGGAAACTGAGCCTGAATTGCTGGTGGTGGACCGTGATTCTGGAACACTCCACACTTGGTTGACAGAGGAAGAATTCATCTCTCGGATCAATGGGATATACCGAAAAAGCCAGCATCTCAAGCCAGAGCTGACATGGGAGACATCTACATTAGGAACCACGGGGATTCTTTGTGGGAAAGTCAGCGGGGATGTGAGTATGTCTGAAGTAAGAATGATTCATCCCTCCGTCAAAAGCATCATTGTCTTGTCCGAAAAATACACTCTCGTCGATGTGCCAGAGAAATGCTCGCACTACACCTTTTCTGCACTTATAGAGTCCAACAAAAAAGGGTCCAAGAAGCTCCGGGAAGCCCTACCGAAAATTATCCAGGGGTTGACCTCAGTAAATAAGGAAGAAGGCGTCTTGGTCTTGTGTGACAATGGCACGGATATAAGTGTTGCGGTGGTGTTGTGCATTCTCTGTCGGTTCTTTGACTTGGACTGGAACCCCACCACGACGCCGCCCCACGTGAACAAGGATATCATCAAGCAACACCTTAGTTTGATTCTGAACCACCAAAAGTGTAACCCATCGAGGAACACTTTGCAGAGCGTGAACACTTGTTTGATCTAGTTTAGCCATGAAACGTACCACTAGAAGACTGTGGGGACTAATGAGTCTAGTTGTTTTTTTTTTTTGTTTTTTTCTGGAAAAAAAAGCCCATTATTGAACGCCTTTTATTGAACATTTTTAATGATGCCCAAATAATGCCTTTAGTCACCGTCTTTTGGTGCGTTTATTCCACCTTTTGGCAGAAATATTCAACGCATTTGGGGGAGAATTGTAGAATACGTAGTTGGTTTCCTCGTGAACAGACTGGCTTTTGCTAGAACCTGGAAGGCAATTCTCAATACGTTTACACTTTATCCAGGACTGATTTTTAGCGTTCTTTTAATTACGCTTTTTCCAGGATTTAAAGTATTGGATTTGGAACACAATGTACAGAAAGGGTATTTACTCCTTCAATCGTCTTCAAAATGTACCAAATGCTGAATGCCTTGTTTCCCGTAATCATACAATTCAAAATAATTAACACATTCAGATTTCCCGGATTTTTCTTCAAAAAGGGGTAGATTCATTTGTTTCCAAAAAACCCATGCGTGGTCTGTCCCGAATGGAAGTCAGAGCCTGGCGTCTACAGCTTAGGTAATCCCATATTGGGGTACGTGAAACCTGAAACCAAGCTGAAAAAATAAATTATTACTTAAGCGGTATTTTCCAATTCGACTCAAAAAACCCTGGTTGCTGGCTACATTCCCAAAGCTCCATGGTAGACCATAGATCTGCAGTTGTGTGTACAAGACGATGCATTATGTGGGTGCGCATGGAGGTGCATGGCTTGTCCAAGACACATACAATAACGTCGTTCACACCTACAAAAGCCAATTTCAAAAAATGGGGTTATGTCCATACCAACCAAAAAAAAACATCAAATATCCAAGTGATTGCGTATAAATCTTTCAAGCCTTTGTGCTCAAGCAGCCAGGGAAGACCAAGGTGTTCTTATAATAGATACTTGTAAAACAGAGGATCTAGGCAATGGCCACAGTATGGGGGAGTTTAGCCATTTAGGGTCTTGCACAGTTTTATAACAGGAAAAACAAAACAAAGGAATTTCCAAAAAAACAAAAATTCCAAAGGCAACTCTCGGTAGAGCCACTATATTTTAAAACTCTTTACATTAAGGCAGGGTTACTCTTTAAAATTTATAACCACTGAAAATTTAAGAGTCAAAACCACTAGAATCTGAACAGCCAAATATAAGAAGAGGCTGTTAGATAAATCATGGGCAATTATTAAAAAAAGAGTGGGCCCTAGCTGAATGACTCATCAGACTGGGAGTACCAACTGGGACTGCCAGGTAATTAATACCAGGCAGTGACTTTATGAGACGACCGAGATGTGGCTGATTAGTTAGCATTGATTCTTTGGAAATTTTTTTACCGTTAATTCAGAAGATATACTGACTGAAATATTGTCACTACTAGTGCTCCTATTAATATATGGTACACCAACTACAAGCAAGACACTACATCTCCAAAGGCTTAGTCCGAAGGCTTGATACAAAGGCTTGATCCAAAGGCTTGATCCAAAGACTTAACGAAAACTGAAGTCATGAGAAAAAGAGAACCCATTCTTTCAAAAAATGCCTGGTTTCAACCTTATAATAACATACCCTACGCAGAGGTCAAGAAAAGGTACGTGGAAGCAAGACAGTATGGATCAGCAGACCATGGGTTACTCAACCTTACCAGCCACTTTATCTTATGTATATTATGGAAACTCACTTTAGAGCCCTAAATAGTATAGCACACCTGGAAGCTGCCATTCTGGACAAAAAAAAAATATCTGAAACTACCATGTTATACTATGGTCATACTATCAGCTTTCAACTAGAGGAGCACAGGATATTGGGGTTAGTGGAGATCCGAGTCTCTCGCTGGCCGTCAATTTAAGCATCTCCAAAGGCAAGTGAGGAAAGTTTGAAAAGACCAATCTGGCCAATTGAACCACGGGAATTTGAACCCCAGATTTTGAACCCCAGATTTTGAACCCCAGATTTTGAACCCCAGATTTTGAACCACGGAATCTCGGACTATTAAAACCTACGGGTCTGATTCTAAATAGACCAGTACACCCTAAGATATATAGACTCTTCTGAATTGGTGCAGTTGCCGAACCGGTGAATCGAACTCAAACGTCTCATTTGTGGTCCCAAAGCCATATTTCCAAATCTCTAGGTTCAATCTCTGGTTTTCGAAGGCTCTTGCATACCTAGATTCCCCGGAATTCCCACTCCAAGGCCTTGAAATCTGGAGCTTCCACCAGCCCAAGTCAAGTCAAGTCCAATTTAAGTCCAGTTTAAGTCCAATTCAAGTCCAATTCTCCAGAGAAATACATCGAGATCTGTGTACTGAGCCTTGAGACGATTGTTTATTATAGTAGTAATTTTACTTTTGCTACTGTAGTGCTAAGTTTTTTTGATTTTTGTTTTTAGTTTTTTTTTTTATTTGATGGACTCTTAAGTAGAAGCCAAAACATCCACGATCCAGCACCAAGTAAGTTCAAGAAGTCAAGTAAACTGCTTATTCATGAAGTAAAACTAGTGATTCCTACAAAAAGCTAGTGATCCTCAAATCAAGTGGCCACCTAAAAAAGCATAAAAATCCTATCAAGTGGCCACCTTAAAAAAACATAAAAATCCTAAATCACCGAATTAATGTTTTTTTTTTTTTCTGAAGGGTTAGCGTACTTAGCACTGAGGTTGGATTATGCGCTTATAGTGTTGCGCATAGTGTTGCGCGTTATCTAAAACGGTCTCGTAATGCGGCACATGTCTCGTTTGACATCAAGAATTCCTTGAAATGTGGAGCTTGAGTGCTTATCTCCATTACTTGTATTTTTGCATATCTCCGCTTGTATTTTTTCCTATCTCCGCCTGTATTTTTATTTATCTCTATCCTAATCCCGAGAAACCCCTATTTCCTGTTCACAAGCGGAGCTGAGCTTATGCACTATATAGAGACCAATCTCTGGAACTCTTTCCGCGAAATGTCCTTCCGTAAAACCCTCACTCTAACCTCATGACTATTCATTAGGATTTAATACCCGAGAGCTCCCATAAATCCCATACAATCCTTTGTGGATAAAAGTGTATCTTTTGAAAGTCACCTTTTTTTTTTCTCTGCATGTTGCGTAGCGAATCACATGTGAAATGAGATTACTTCTTCCTGGTTCAGCATACAGGGCTGCAGAGTGGCACTGGGTGCAACCATGCCGCATCGTATGAGATCCAGTGAGCATCGCAACTACTCCGCAACAAGATGCCTCGGATCCTATGTCTCCCCGGATACTTGCAAAGCGGCAAGATTCTCGCTGAAAAGTCGTCGGGCATAAGGAAAATCTTAACCAAGAAGCTCAACTACGACTTGGAGTACATTGACCCTCCAATCTTGCTTCACAGTGCAGGCGAGCTTCCCTTCAAATTGGCCCCCGAGCCCGAAAAGGAGGCGGAAATATGGGCCAAGATTGTCGAGGGCAATGCTAACCGGTGCTGGTGGAGACACAGCTCCGAATCCGGTTATGAGGGCTTTGACGAAGCAGTCTCTTATGTGGCCGAGCATATCAAGGCCAACGGCCCTTACGATGGAATCATGGGCTTCTCCCAGGGTGCTGCCATGTCGGTAATTCTCCACAACTCGATCACGAGGCTTATTCCGTCGCACCAGGCCTTCAAAGTCGCCCTTTTCTTCTCTCCGTTTGCTTTCACCGTGCCTAAAGACTCGCATAAAACCATGGCCGAGATCAACGAGTCGGTGCTGGAAGTGGAGGAGTATGCCCAGGCAGTCACTTTGAATCCGGCATACCAGAAGTATTTCAAGCCAGCTCAACAAGGGAAAGGCATTGTTGTGTATGGTACGGAAGATGCAGTGGTCCCACCTGTGCGCACACAGTACTTGGCCCAATTGGACCCCAGTCTACAGATGGTGACCCATGATGGTGGCCACTACGTGCCCAACAAAAAGCTGTTCTTGAACCCTATCGTGGAATTGGTCAAGGACGCCCTCGACGAGCGCCCACTGTTGTAGTAGTTCATATATAGACCCAACCAGCATTTCGCGAGGCCCGAACTTTTCTCACTCTACTACACCCTAAGATACTATCCATTACCTACCACTACAGCTGAACACCCCATTACGGACTACACCAGCCCACACCACACCAGACAATAGACACTAATAGACGCTAGGAGACATAAATGAGCTCCTCTCGAGAAGCCACGCCCGTGTCGTCCGCCAATGCCT
The DNA here is from genome assembly GCA_002370815.1 of Metschnikowia hamakuensis. NCBI lineage: Eukaryota > Fungi > Ascomycota > Pichiomycetes > Serinales > Metschnikowiaceae > Metschnikowia > Metschnikowia hamakuensis. Next base: position 136,789 of record NKZZ01001948.1, on the reverse strand, counting down.
CTACGTCCAAGCAGTCTACTGAGAACACCTCTGTTCTGCCGTCCATACAAGCCAAACGGCCCACCAGCCAGACGCCAGATGACGACGAGTCGGCTAAGAAAGCCCGCATGGACGAATCGGACTTCAGCTCGACTCTTTCCAGAAGAAGCAAGAACTCGTCCACATCTGCTTCGTCCACCTACAACGATGTCCCAGCAGAGGTTCCTGCGTGGATGAAGAGCAAACGCCAAGTTGATGAATCCAACAAGTACGACAAGTACGGGGCCCGGCGTGCCCGGGGAGAACAGGTGCCTAGCCGAGGAGGTCTGAACGACCTTTACTCCAAGTATGGTGAGAGAGAAGATAGGTATTCCCGATACGGCACTGCACCCCGAACTTCCACGGACTCACGTGTGATCCGAAGAGAACCGGAGCCGGAACCAAGAAGAAAAGACACAGTTGTGGAAGAACCCGAGGAAGGTGCTGTTGAAGCGGCCGCATACACTACAGTGCCCAAGATGTCGGGCCCTGGACTCGAGTCCGACTACAGAACCTTCCACAGCAAAATCGCCCACAAGGAAAACAAGGACATCAATAGCATTGTTCGCCAGCACTACAACCAGCGGACCTACCAGTCGAAATTGCAGGGTTCCAGGACGAAATCGCCCATCTACAAGATGAGAAACTTCAACAATGCCATAAAGTACATACTCTTGGGAAATTGGGTCAAAAGGAGAGCGCCGCAAGCTCCTTTGGTTTTCTTGGACATGTGTTGTGGAAAAGGAGGTGACTTGAACAAGTGTGAGTTTGTCAATGTGGACCAGTACGTCGGCATTGATATCAGTGATGCCTCGGTCAGAGAGGCTTACTCTCGCTACTCCCAGAACAAGGCCCGCTTCATCCCACAGAACCCACAGTCGAAGCGTCACAGAGACTCTAAACGGTATAACTTCGAGGCGTGCTTTGCGACGGGTGATCTCTTCACATACTCTGTGCCGGAGATTTTGGAGAAGAACTTCCCCGGCATCATCGATGGCTTGTTCCCAGTGGATAGTGTGTCCGTGCAATTTTCATTCCACTATGCTTGGGAAACGGAATCCAAGGTTCGGACTGTTCTCAACAATATCACCAGGTCTTTACGCCCGGGAGGAACTTTCATCGGCACCATTCCCTCATCCGATTTTATCCGGGACAAAATCGTAAGGAAAGATTTCATGGAGGACAAAATGTTTGGTAACGAGTTATACCACGTGAAGTTTGAACGAGATCCACCAGAAGACGGTATCTTTAGGTCTCCATATGGAAACAGGTACGATTACTTCTTGAAAGATGCCGTTGATGATGTGCCAGAATATGTGGTTCCCTTTGAGACGCTCCGGCTGTTGTGTGAGGATTATGGCCTTACATTAAAATACAAAAAGAACTTTTCGGAGATCTTTGCCCAGGAAATCCCAAAGTACTTTGGAAAGCTCAATAAGAATTTGGTGGACGGTATGAAAAGAGCAGATGGAAAGTATGGTGTGGAGGGTGCCGAAAAAGAGGCTGTTGCCTTTTACATTGGCTTTGTTTTCGAAAAAGTTGGAGGTTAGTTGTCTCTAGTACTAGGTCTAGCTCAGCACATTGAGTACACTAGCAAGAGGATCAAGGCCCCAGCGAGTATAGACAAGCGTCCTCTGGGGGTTTGGGTCAGCCACAAGCCGTACCCAATGAGATTATCGGAGATCTTGCGCAATATTTTCTGGTTCAAGAAGTCAATGGTACAGTATTTGAGGTACACTTGGGTTGGCCCACTGACTGAGTTCTTGAGAACGTCAAACTGCACACTGGAGACCTTTCGGTCCAAGTATGAGTCGACAGGCACAATCAAGAGGTTTCCGTTGGGGGCGATTATAGATCTGGGAGCCTCAAGTGGAATGGTGATATGCAAATAAACAGGTCTATGGTCGGAACCAAAATATGACGATATGCAATCGTAGACATGGGGATCCGCGTGCTTCTTATGGCTATAAGTGGCCTGGTAGAAGATCCGGTCACACCACAGTGGGCACCGCTTAGTGTTGTAAATGGCTGTGTTGACGTGGAACTTATAGGTGGGCCGGAAGGTGATGGCAGCCTCATTGAAGCCCGAAAGAACCTCCCCATCGGCCCGTCCCAAAGTTAACTCATCATACTTTGCAACATATCGACCAATATCTTCAGGCAGAGCTCCCTCGCAATTATCCTGAAGCGTAGAGAGCTCAAACACTGGCAGATGTCGAGCCTTGATATCTTTAGTAGTTCTGAAGTTCAAGTCTCCAAGTATAAAAGCATGGCAATTGGACTTGATGTAGCTGAAACCATCACCAAAGTCCAAGGCCCGCATGATGGTCTGAAGATCGTCCAATCGTTTTCTATAGTAGACCTCACCCTCCAGAGCACTAAGATGAACGGATGCAAAAGTCAATTCGGTAGGATCTGAGTTAAGAGGCTGGTACTTGACTCTCAAACCAGCCCCACCCTTCAACAGAGAGTTGCCGTAGCCGCAACTAGCCGCGGCAAAACGGGTGTTTTTGAATTTCAGAGCAAAAGGTGTAATGGCCATAATACCAGTCGACCCAATATGATGGACCCCAATGGTGGTGAAGTTGTAAGAGTGACCGGAATCCGCCAGGTATTTAGTCTTGAGCGCCAGCAAAAGCACCTCGTTGATCCGGAGCAAGTGCTTCTGGGCGTACCTTTCGAAGCAACTGTCTAGGATGGGACATAGCTCTTGGAACCCAAATACATAGAGGTCACACACTTCGTTGGGAAAGACCTTGGTGAGGTTATCAATAAACGCATCGGCATCTAGAGGCGCTTTTCCTGTATTGAAACTAAGGAGAAAGAGGGGAATAGACCCAGTGCCCGTCATGGTGTGGTGAGTGTCTGTAGAGATAGACGAAGGACTTGAGGCTGCTGCGATAACAGGCTGTGTGCAGGTTATCAGGAAGACACCAGACATAATACCATCACAAGACACCAAAGATTAGGTTGGAGCTGATATGATATGTGGAGTTTCAGGAGAAACTCTTTTAGTACTTATTCAAGAAAAAAATAGCCTTTTCTACGTTAATTTTGGCTCTTTGCGGTATACTTATGGAAAGCACTCTTAAGGCATCACGTGCGGTGCATCGCATCTGAGCGTCGCTATCTTCACCATCTTCTTCCAATGTCCATGGAGATCAACCGCCAGCTCCTCGAGGAAGTCAATGTCATTGAAAACGCTATAGCGCAGAGGTTTAGGAAAAACCCTGCCTTGGCCCGGGTGGCGTGCATCCAAGAACCAGACGACAACTTGGACTCGGCCCCCAAGAGGAGCCATAAAGAAACCCTTGGCCAAGCCCACGAACTCAAGTTCTTTGCTAATCAGGTGGAACAGAATAGTGGCCGTTTAAAAGCAAGTCTCGCCACTGATGCGATGAAAAACATCATCTCCGAGATGTCGGATCCAGGCATGAAGTTCACTCCGTTGCTAGCTGCAGTGAAAGAGATCAATTCCAAGTACCAGAACGCCCCACCTTCCAATGCTGTATCTTTGAGCAGTCAATATGAGATGTTTCTGAGTGCACCTCAAGAAGTGATCGAGTTCAAGCGGAAGAAGCGGAAAGTGAAGCGCAAGTACTATTTGGCTTCGGTGACGGAGTTTGTTGCGGCCAAACTTGCATCGTCTTTCAACGAGTCGGAGATGCTTGGGAAATACGTTGATCTCACCTTGTTCTACGAAATGTACAAGACACTTTCCCCCTCGAACATCACGTACTCGGACTACTTGCGGACATTTACCGAGTTCCAGGTTTCGGCCAAGTCTCACGAGTACATCAAGTACCTTGAGTCGCTATTATTGTACTTAAAGAATTTTGCGGAGAATGCTTCTCCTCTCAATGATTTGAAATTTGAAATTCTGGAAAATACGGAGGAAAAAGGCTTGAATGATGGTCAAGCTAATGAAAAGGGCGAGGTGTTTTGCAAGGCATGCAATAAACTCTTTTCAAAACAAACCGTCTACGATGGCCATCTTGGTGGAAAGAAGCACAAGAAGCTCCAAGCAGCATTGGACCAAAATGCTAATGGTCTGCAGAAGTCCATTGGTCTATCCCAGAAACCATCATACCAAGTCATGGAAAACGAGATTCTTCAGCTTCTGAAGCACCTAGCGCCCGTCATTTCCCTAACTGCCAACGACCACGAACGAAGAAGCCGTATGTTTGAAAGAGAAAAGCAGATTGAGCTAGATGCCATAGAAGGTAATCAGTCGGACTACACCAGCATTGAGTCCGACACCGATCATGAGGGCCATTCTGGCGGAGACGAAAACGAATCGGACGATGAGCTCAAAAGTGCTTACGAGCGTGATTTGCCCATAGGAGCAGACGGAATACCCATCCCACTCTGGCTCTACAAGCTCCAAGGCCTCCATAAGACGTACACATGCGAGATATGTGGAAACCACGTGTACAAGGGCCGACAGCAGTTCGACAAGCATTTTGGCGGGGCCAAACATGTCCACGGGCTCAAGTGTTTGGGCGTATCAGACAATGCAGTGCCTCTTTTCGCCAGTGTGTCCAGCATAGAGGAAGCACAGAAGTTGTGGCAGAGTGTCAAGACTAATTTACAGGCACAGGAGGAGGAGACAAAGGAAGCAATCGAGGTGGAGGACGATAATGGCAATGTCATGTCTCACAGCGACTACATGGAATTGAAGAAGCAGGGATTAATATAACTTCAGCCCAGGCAGTCCAGTACAACGCTACAGATATAAATCAGACCTGAATTCAACACATGTTGTATTATATTTTCGGCCATAGCCATATCTTGTACCATTTAAAATAAATCTATTTTTTTATTTAATAGATCCACCTTTTATTCGTGGCTCCAGAAGTAGTGGAGGTATTCCTGGAGAGACCTTCATATAAGCCATGTAAAGCGCAGTGCAACTCTCGATGCCTTGCATGAGCAGACCTCTTCCCCAGACTATCATAGCAGCAGCCAAGAAAATGTGTCCAGACAAAAGGCCATGCTCCAGTCTGCCTGTGTCCAATCCGCTTAATGAGGTAAGGCCCACGCGAGCACCACGTGGCCTGAACAAGCTCAGAGATGAGATGGGATTCCGCATGAAACAACAGTATGTGGACAAAACACGCTTGGAATCGGGCGGAGAAGGCTCCAAGACCATTGAAGAAGAGGAGACGGAGGGCGCCAGTTACTTCATTGAAGCACATCTCCGCCGAGTCACACCCTACTACTTTACATACCTCACCTACTGCAAGCTCCGGTGGAGAGACCGTTCTCTCATAGATATCTTTACGGACGAGTTTCGAGACAAGGAGCCGGACCACTATAAGAAGGCGATTACCGAGGGGAAGGTGATGCTCAATAAGAAACCGTCCACCATCGACTCCAAGGTCAAAAACGGCGATCTCATCAGCCACAGGTGCCATCGCCATGAACCTGCAGTGACATCCCGGCCCCTCCAGGTTGTTTTCGAAAACGATAACATTATAGCCATCAGCAAGCCGTCGGGGATCCCGGTGCATCCTGCAGGCCGGTACCGTTACAACACCATCACCAAGATCATGCAGCATGAGATGAATATGACCGTGCACCCATGTAACCGGCTCGACCGACTTACGCTGGGGTTGATGTTTTTGGGGAAAAACGCCAAGGGCGCCGAGAGTTTTGTCAAGCAGATTCGGGAGCGCTCCGTCAAAAAGGAATACATTGCCCGGGTGAAGGGAAAGTTTCCATTGCATGCGCTCAAGGTGGACCAGCCTTTACATACAGTCTCGCCCAAGCATGCCTTAAATGTGGTGGACCCAGACCTCGGCAAGGAGGCTCTCACGGAGTTTAAAAGGGTTTCATATGACCCTATTTCCAACACTTCTATCGTCAAGTGCCTTCCTTTCACGGGCAGAAGCCACCAGATCAGAGTGCATCTCCAGTACATTGGGCATCCGATAGCCAATGACCCACTCTACCTGAGCCAGTACATCTGGGGCGATTCCGACTTAGGCAAGGGCAATGTGGGGCTCAAAGACCCTTCCATAGTCGATAGGTTGGATACCATTGGGAAGACTCGAGCATGTTCCACGTGGATCCACCCCAATGAGGATGGGGAGGTTTTAACTGACGAAAGGTGTAGCGAGTGTGATATCGCTCTCTACACTGATCCAGGCCCAAATGACCTAGACTTATGGCTTCATGCATACAAGTATGAGGATGCCGATAAGAAGTGGTCGTACCAGACCGAATACCCTGACTGGGCCTTGGACTCATCTAGACGGTTCATGGAGTTGGCTCTTGAAAATGCTAAAAAGTGTGGAGAGACTCAGACCCAGTTCAACGTGGGTGCTGTCTTGGTGCATGATGGAGAAGTCCTTGAGACGGGCCATTCCAGAGAGCTTGCTGGAAATACCCATGCAGAGCAATGCGCTCTTGAAAAGTACTTCACCAAGACCGGGAAGAGACAGGTCCCGGAGGGAACGGATATCTACACTACAATGGAGCCTTGTTCGCTTCGTCTAAGTGGGAACTTGCCGTGTGTTGAGAGAATCTTAGAGACCGGTATAAAGACCTGTTTTGTTGGAGTCGTGGAACCAGACACTTTTGTCAAGAACAATGTGGGCCAGTCTAAGCTCACCGAAGCCGGCGTTGAGTACATCCATATCCCGGGATATGAGGAAGAATGTTTGCGAGTAGCCACGTTGGGGCACGAAAAGATCGAGAAGTAGGGCCAGCCACATTTCTTGATCTCACCGTGGTTTATTATGCTTAACTATTCATCATCGGAGTCCACTCTCACGGCCTGTGTAGCGTACACATAAACATCTCTGTCACGCCTTGTACTAGAGTCAAGTGCACCTATACCACGTAAGCCAGTTTCGGAAGTGGAAGTGACATGCACATCTTTCGGGGTGGGGAAGTTGGTATCCGAGCCACGAGGACCGTAGTTCTCAAAAGAGCTCCCAACACTGACCGATCTAGGAATCGCCATACCTGTGGCTATCACGAAATCGGTGATTTTGATGAATCCGTCTCGAAGACGGTTGTAGCTATTGGAAAGTAAGCTCACGGTGGGTTGTTTAGGTGCTGCTTCAGAATGAGGCGCACTCTGTGAAGGATGGAGCTGGTCCAGCGCAGAGTCTCCTTCTCTAACTGCCTTATTGTTTGGTGCATCCGTTCCTTGACCTCCAGGCAAGCTTGTATTGTCGTTTGGATCCGGGCGTAGAGAATGAGAGGGGCTCAAGTCAGAGTCTTCCTCCACAAAGAGCTCGAAACGATCCAACTCCATGATCTCATCTTCATAAAACCTCCTACCTAGAATCCCCTCTTTTTCCTGCACCTTCTGGATGAAATTGAACTTATTGCACCATTCCCATGGTATCACCACGCACACAACATAAGTCACCACTGAGAACACCTCTGAAAGTAAGTACACCCAAGTTTGAGACACGTCAGCAATGAAAAAGGCCACCGGGGCCTCGATGAACACCAACGACAACAACGAAATGGCCCATAGACTCTTATGGTGGTAGATAGTTTTGATCTTGGTGAGAACAAAGGCAGTGAAGATGGCAGCATAAGTGATACTCATTGCGATGCGAATGAGGTAGGTAAAGGCAGGAATAATCTCGCCGGCCTCGTTCTTTGCGCCAAATTTTTGGAACTTACTGATACTCCATAAAGTTTGCGAAGCAATAGAGGCAAATAACCCAAAGAGGAACACTTGTCGCTTGTCACTTTGTCTCAGGAACAAGCGCATGAGAACCTGAACCTGGTTAATCTGTAGCAAGAACGTCACAATCAAGTCTATGATTTGAAGGTAAACCGTATTATTTATGATCTGAAGGAGAAGGTGGCCATGTAGAAAGCCCTGTTTCTGCATTTTATGGAGAATCACTATCGATTTGATCACCGTGATTAGCATGTAGGTGGAGGCTAGAACAGCCGAAGTCTTGAGCAAGTGAGAGGGTTTCACCGTGTAGTTTGTAATGACAAAAATGGTGAGGAACCAGGTGATCACGGCCAGGAGAGCCAAGGAGTAGACCATGGGCGTCACGCTGGACATAAAGGCACCCAGGCCCTTATTCATGGTATATTCGTTCCACGATTGCTTGACCAAGGGGAGATTATCGGAGAACTTGTTCAACACCAAGTTAATGTTGGTGTTTAGCATCGGGGCGGAGTTCATATAGCATGACTGGATGTATTGCGCCTGCAGGATGTACTTGACGGGAGTATCAAAGTCATGGGAGATGAGGATACCCTCCGGTAGGTGCATCATTTTGCACAGGTCGTAGACCTTTTGGGTTTGACAAGTTCTCCAGAACATGACGAAGTTGTGGTGTCTATTGTTTCTTGTCTAGTCTTGTCCTCTTGTCCTCTTGTCTAGTCTTGTCTAGTTTTGTCTCTTGTCTTGTCTTGTCTTGTTTCTTCCCTTTGTTCGTCTTTTCCTGTCTTCTTCTCTTTTCTGGATTTCACACTCTAGTATCCTTTAAGTAAATGCGTGCTGTTGTTAGAGCCTAGTCACTGTGACATTGATGAAGTATTTGATAACAATGCGCGCACCATGTTTTCATCTGCTGGACACCCAGCAAAGCTGCAACAGAAACAAGTTACTATTTATAGATATTAGAGGAAAATGCCGGTTAAAAGGATTTACACGGCATTCACTTTTGGCCCAAATAGCCTTTTGGGTCCTGTATACTCCCGGGCTCTAGGCTGCAAGTTTGCGCCCTAGGAAAGATAATTTCAGGTGCGCAACAATGAAAGATTTCCCATCATACTCATGGTTTCTCCATAAGAGTTCATCTTTTCCTTTGCAAATCACTCCACCACCACCCACTGCATCGAACACTTGGGAACTCTTGGTGCCACGGTAATCTGGGTCTTCCCTAACCTTCTTGTCCACTTGTTCATTCCTTGGCCCGTCACAATCACAGCATAAGAGGCTAGTATCATAGGCGATCATAGATTATCCGATCGTAGACCCACCGCCAAAAGACACCTGTTTAAAGCCAACCTTCACACCTGTTTTAATTCGCTTACATATAATGAATGGCTCTTCCATTGCTCCAGAGACCCTTTTGTCTGCTGAACCCCAACACCTGCGAAACGCCTCGGGTTACTCACACGATTATTCGTTCCTTGACTTCTACCAAGATGACGCCACAGAAAATATCAATCTCTTAAACAGACCCATTCGAAGAACCAGCGAAGAGACTCATGCTAATGACGGAATGGATGCTTTCAAGGACGCATCCACTTTGGCTGGTTCCGTCTCCTCAGTACCTTACGTCCCCAAGCTTCCAGAGGTGGATCAAAAGCGCATAGATGAAATCCTTGAGAGTGGCTACGATATGTATGGCTTCAACAAAACATCCACGCTATTCCAGTCCACCAAGGAGTCGTATAATCAGTGGTTCAAAGCATACCTGCCGCACTTCATAGTACAGAAGAAGAAATGGTGCCAGATCATGAAAAGTGACGGACTCTCGTACCAAAACACAATCGAATACCCCACCCGGTTTCCACCTAAGTCAGACAAAGTCAAAAAGCTTATCAGAAAGGGTATTCCTCCGGAATGGCGGGGCAATGCATGGTTCTTTTACGCTGGCGGAAACGAAAAAATGAATAGAAACGCTGGCGTTTATCGCAAAATCGTCCTGGACACCGCCGGGCTCCAAAATAAGGAGACTGACGTCATTGAGAGAGACTTGAATCGTACATTTCCGGACAACTTGGAGTTCAAGCGGAAAGACTCCGATGGTTCGGACGTCGCTCAGGAAACGAGCATGATTTCCGCCTTGAGAAGGGTTTTGACTGCATTTGCCCAGTACCAGCCACAGATTGGGTACTGCCAATCGTTGAACTTCATTGCTGGGCTTTTGCTCCTATTTATGCCGGAAGAGCATGCCTTCTGGATGCTTGTCATTATGACGGAGCGCATCATCCCCAAAGTCCATTCGGCAAACTTAGAGGGGGTACACACCGATCAAGGCGTTTTTATGATGTGCATCAAAGAATATATTCCTAAGCTATGGGCCATTATCGGCAAATCGTTCGATGGAACTGTATTGTCTGAGAACAAGATTCTCACTCGGTTGCCTCCTTTGACCCTTGTGACATCACCTTGGTTCATGTCGGTATTCATCGGAATCCTACCAATTGAAAGTGTTCTTCGAATCTGGGACATCTTATGGTATGAGGGTTCAAAGACGCTTTTTAGGATCTCGCTCACCATCTGTCGCTTGTGTTTGGAAGACCCTACGTTCAACGAGGCCCACGATAGGTTAGCCAATGCAGGCCCCGAAGCAGAGCAGATTGAGATTTTTCAGTTCATGCAAACGCACCCCAAAAGGTTTACAGATCCCGATCTTCTAGTCAACTGTTGCTACAAGAAAATCGGTGGGTATGGATACGGGTTTCTCTCGCAAAGCGAGATCCAAAAGTGTCGAGAATTCGTGGCCAACGAGAGGAAAAAGCTCGAGATTAAAAAGAGCGGTGTTCTCGAGGCAGAGATGAATGAAGATGAGCGCTTGGCCATCCAAAAACTCGGTAATACTTCCGATGACGATATCCACGATGTGTATGGGTTTAACAAATCCATCATGAGCGGTGTTGCATGGAACAAGCATATGAGCGGCATGATGCGGAAGAAAATTGCAAAGAAGCAAAAATGATCAATCTTCGATCCGTGTCCAGAAACTCAACAGAAAGGAATGATCCGTTTCTAGAAAAAAGAAAGTTAGCATTTATTAGAAATGTGTACAGATTGTAGTTCACGCATAGTAGTATCTTATCGGCAGAGTGCGCGAGAGGAAAATCAAGTGGAAAAACCAGGATATTTCACCCAAGATGGAATACAAGTATCTTATATCCCGACTCGTGGATCCCGTGATTGCTATAACGATTGGTGTTTCCGCCTATTATGTGCACGAAAATCGAATTGGAAGACGGCCAGGCCACACCCTCAACGAATTAGTGAAGAAGAGATGGGCAACTACGGACTGAACGGTGAGACTTGACTACTTGTACTATGGATTTGGGTACTATGGATTTGAGTACTATGGATTGACTGACTATGGATCTGACAGATCCAATAAATGATATACACGTTTGGTACTGATTTATATGGCCAGCTTGAACTTCTTCAAGACCTCGCCCGCTTCTAGGTCACCCAATTCTGCGCCTAAGACAGCATGGATCTTGGTCCAAGCACCATCGGAAAGGGTGGGAGCAGATTTGCCTTGTGTTTGAGTAGCATGGGTCTCGGGAGCAGCATGTATTTCGGATACGGGTTCAGGGGCCGTGGGTGGAGATACCATCACGGTGATGGCAAGTTCTTGTCCAGCCTCGGCCACAGTGGAGAGCACGGTACTATCAGACAAGACCTTGGACTTGATCATGAATTTCAAGTTGGCCGGGGTAACGCCTGCATCCTTCAAAGAAGCCACGTCGCCCACGACTTGTGTTTTTATCTTGTAAATAGTCTGATCGAGAGACACCTGCACCAACTTTGTAGAAAACCTGAATGGTGGTTTGATCGACTTCAACGTGATGTCTGTGCTTGCACTTTGCTTGTCGTCCTGATTGATTGGGAAGGGAAACGACAATTTGGGCAACGAGGGGCCCAAGGTGTCAAGTTTGTTGTAGTCCTCAGTGGAGTTGAAGGAGTCGGCAGGTGCATCTGAAGACAACTGTATGAGTTGAGAATAAGTCTGCGCAAATGTAGACGACATGGTGGATTATAAAGTGTTGGAGGTTAGGTTCTTAAGACTTTAAGGCTTTTTGATGCTTTTTGGGGGCCTTTTGTCAGTGCTTAGTGTGTGCTCCTGTGAGGCAAGTAGACTGTACTATAGACTGCGCACTGTAGACTGAGGACTACTTTAGACTGGTCCGTTGTAGTAGTGCGACTTGGGGCTGTCACGCCCAGCCTCATAGATCTATTAATAAGAAGTATACTGGTACTAATAAGTAGCAAAGGAAGAGATTTATAAGAAAGAGTTAAGTGTATTTTACAACCAATAAATTGTACAGTCACCAAATTATACAATGGTTTATTTATAATATAAAATTCCACTTGTTTCGATTTTATACCCTCCATTCTATATCTTTTGGGACTCTCTCGTTTCTCCACATATCCGCACCTACACAATAAAATGCGAGTACAACCTCTAATCGAAACAATAATCACCAACCCCCTTCTTTTAGGCCAACCATGAGTTTCTTCAAACCTTTTTCAAGACAGAGCGACGGAGCACCTCTACCCCCTCCAGCCACGCAAGCCAACGAAACACACAGCCCGTTCAAAACAAGGCTCCAGAAACTCAACCCGTTCCGGTCCCAGAGTATCTATTTGCAAGATGACGAAAACTATGTGACTTCGGATCCTGGCTACTTACAATTATCGCGGTGGGACCGCATGCTTATATTTGGGCTCACGTTCGCGGGCGCGGTGCTGTGCTACCTTGTGTGTATCTTTCTTTTCCCGGTGTTGACTCTTAAGCCTCGGAAGTTTGCCATGTTGTGGTCGTTGGGCTCGATCTTCTTCTTGGTGAGTTTTGGCGTGTTGCAGGGCTTCCAAGCTTATATGAACCACTTGTTTTCGTCCACCCGAATCTTGTACACCATTGGCTTCACCACTAGTATCATCATGACATTGGTGTCGAGCTTATCGTTGAAATCGTCTCTCTTATCTATAATATTTGGCATCATCCAGCTTTTGATTGCAACGTGGTACACCGTTAGTTACTTTCCTATGGGACAGCAGACACTCAATTTAGCATCGGGGGTGGCTCGATCGCAGGTGGAGTCTTGGATCAATAACTAACTGCTCACTCTACTACTCATTCTTGATTGCACCGAGGCTTATCTATTCAATTGCAGTAAATACTCAAGAAATGCTCGTCGCCTTTTTCAATATCGGGGAAAGCCGAGGCAATTCCCTTCTGCGTGACCTTCACGATAGCTGGGTTGGCCGTGGTGTCTGCATCTAAGGCTTGTTTTAATGCAAGAACCTGCTCTCCCACGAGCCTAGGTTTAGCGTTTTGGCTGTCCACCAACTTGGCCCAGTTCCTCAATGCCTGCAATGTCAAGACGTACTTGGACTGGCTCTTATAAACTCTCATGGCCAATTCCCATGTGTACATATAAGAGCCTGCTTCTTTTGATAATTGCTTGGCAAACTCCTCTATCTCTCCAATCAAGTTTTTGCTCTCTAGCTTTTCTGAATAAAGCTTTTGGCCGAAAGGATCTTGGTCGTTTTTCTCCGACTCCACTCTACCAGCGAGATCACTGCGCTTCTTGGGCGTGGGCTTGCCTTTCTTTTGCTTTCTGGATGAGACTGCTGGTGTTTCAACTTCACAGTCTTTCTTCGAAGCCAACATCTCCCAATACATATCCATCATGCCTCTGACGGCTCGAACATAGATTGACGTGGAGTGGATCTTATCTTCCCACTTCAACATGGCAACGTAGTCCCTTGGTGTTCCACGTCTCATACAATAAGAATGGTAATCAAATTGGTCCGACACGTAGACCAGGAACACTTTCATCACTGCCTGGAACCGCTTGAGGGCCAATCCTCTGTTGATCTCCATGGTTTCTTTGACTCCTGCATACTCGTCATCCAGAGGGTCCATACTCTCAAGTTTCTTCTGATTCTCTTTGTAGAGTCTTTGATAAGCTTCAGCACTTTCAATCAAGATCCAGTTGACTTGCATGATGTGCAAATCCTTGAGTCCGTTAATGGCATCCTCCTCCAATTTAACAAAGAGCGATATGCAGTCAATGGCTTCTTCAACTTTATTTGCTCTGAGCAAATATTTTGTAGCTTTGGAGTTGATGAAGCGATCTTGCAAGTCCAATTTGCGCCCCTCTTGCATGATGTCACTGGCAGCTTGCACATCACCCGTATGCTTGACAACACGTGCTTTCATGATATAGAGCTCAACCAATGTAGGAGAATGCTTCAAGGCTTTGTCTATGTGGGAGTTGGCAGTTTTAATATTACCCACGAAAAGGTAATGCTGGGCCAAAAAGTATTCCGTCCACACGTAAACAGTTGGAATTAAGGAGGGCACTTCCTCTTTCAAAAATTTCTCCACGATAGACTGAATGATTGCAATTTTTTGAACATCTCCGTACAATGGTTTGACATTGACAAAAGTGGCTGGCACACCCCGTTTTAATTGGCCAAGAATGTAGTCACTTGCACGTTTGTGAAACTCGGGGTGAGAGGCAGGAAGAAACGTCAAGGGAAGGAATTGTGGGGGGTCCGAGCGAGGATAAAACAGAACCAACTTGTCGTACAACTTCAAGCGGATGTCAATGGATTGACTAGGGGTCCCCAAAGCAGTTTCAAGCAACACATAGTTATCTTTGTTGTCAGGGTTTCTTTGAATTAATTGACGGTACAAAACCGAAGACTCTTTGTGCTTACCCAAAAGCAATAAGTATTTGGCTCTGTTCTCCATAAAAGACACCCTGTCTCTGATTTCAGCAGAATCTTCGTCAAGCTCTTGGAGGGCTCTTGCATAGTTGCCAGACTCAGCAATGATCTGGTTCTTGTACAACACACATTCACTCTGTTCGTAGCGATCCTGTTCCTGCAAATGTTCCTTGATCACACCCTCGATCTTGGACAATGTGTTGACTGCAGCATCGTAATCTTTATTAAGATGGTGAGCAACGCCCACAGCAGTCCAATTGGCACGGTATCCAGGCTGGCTCTCCAAGAACTTTTGTCTGGACTGCACCAAATTCTTGTAATCTCTAATCTGCGTTTGGATGAATGACAAATCCCTCAAAATGGGCGTGTTCTGAGAGCCATTGTCCACGGCAGCCTGGTACCATTTGGCAGCCTCCGGGTAGTTCTCCAAGCCACGGTAATAGATGCCCGCCAAGTGGTTGACCAAGTAGTTGGAAGGCCCTTTGGCCAATGCCTTGACAATGTAAGCATCGGCTTCTTCCTTGTGGCCCAACTGGAAATTGGAAACACCTTTCAAGGCCAAGGACTCAGCATGGGACGAATTTTTCTTCAAGTTCTGGTCCACAAGTTTGAGCACCTTTTTGTACTGCTTGTTCTCGTAGAGCACCAAAGCCTCTCTTGCATTGGCATCTTCCTTGTTGGCGAAAATCGGCTTTCTGATGACCATGCCAAAGTGCTATTTGCTGTTGGAGAATAGGTTGAGGTAAAGTCGAGCGCTCTATCTTGAGGATTACCTCAGAGTGTTATATATCTGCAGGATAACAATATGATGAGTAGGAGATGAAGCAAGGTGAGACGAAGATGAAACAATAAAGCGGCTTATGTTGTTGTTTTTTTTTTTTTTTTTTTTTTATTTTTAAAAAAAAAAAAAACCAAACCCCCTTTTTTTTTTTTTTTTTTTTTTTTTTTTTTTTTTAATTTTTAAAAACAAAATTTTCCGAAGTACAATTGTGTTCAACAAGTTTACGGTATTTTCTTTTGTGGTGGGCCAGATGCAGTTTTATCGGAGCCTGCACAGGAGGGCCATCTTAATGCTGCGGCCGGATCCTGTTTCGCCTCCGCTCAAACAATGAAAACTGAAGGTGCTATGAAAAGCCGAAAAAATAGAGTCACTGTGGCGTGCAACCGATGCCGTCGTGGCAAGAGAAGGTGCGATGGCAATTTGCGCTGCCAAAATTGTATTGCCGCCAA
Source organism: Metschnikowia hamakuensis (assembly GCA_002370815.1). NCBI lineage: Eukaryota > Fungi > Ascomycota > Pichiomycetes > Serinales > Metschnikowiaceae > Metschnikowia > Metschnikowia hamakuensis. The sequence continues at coordinate 121,113 of NKZZ01001948.1, read as the reverse complement.
CACCGAGTGTCAGTATGAGAAACAAGAGAGAAAATCCACCCAGAAGGTCGGCAAGCTGCAGAAACAGGACAAGGTCATGGGTTACATGACGGCCAGGCTAGATCGCCTCGAGAACATTATGCTTAAGCTCGTTGAAAAAATATGTGATTCGGACAAGGACTCGATCTCGACCATCTCCAAAATAAGTGGGAATCCAGTTACCGAGTTGAACTTCGAATCGGAGGACGATCAGTCTACAGCTCTGGAATCAGGTAGTGACCAAAAGGAGTCTAGCAATCTGACAAATGAAAACCCCCAGCTTGAGCCGTTGATCAAGCATGGTGAACTCTACCTTGGGACGCACTCGTTCTTCTCCATATTATCCAAGAGCAGTTTGTCTTGGATGAGTGAACAGCTCGGAGAAGATGGTTTGCACCTTCTTGTTCCCTTTGCAAATATGCCTGCAATGTTCCAGAACATCACCAAGAGGTTTTTTAAGATCTGGCTTGGGAGTCCCAACTTAAGCCATGCAGAGAAGTTCAGAATCTTGAGGAGTCCGTTTACTCAAAGCAAGGAGTTCTTCTCTATTTTGTTTAAAAAGTATGCTCCGTCTTTTTCTTGTTCCATAGTCTTCTTCAAGAAAGAAGACATGACCGAGTTCCTAGACCGCTACTTCGATACTAATGTGGAAAGAAACTTTGATATCAACGACTTGTTCCGGGCTAGTATCTTGATTCTTTTCTGCTTATCCAAAGCCATTGATTTGAAACTCAAAGAAAACGAGAACCCTTCCATTACAGCTTCTCCCACAGATAAAGACTTCTCCATGAAAAATCTCATCACTCTCCGGGACGAAATCCTCAGCAATTGCTTCTACTACGCACACCAGCTATCACTTTTCGGATCGTCGGTTGAGTCATTGCAGGCTTTTGTGTTCTTTTTCTTATACATGGATACATTTGTGCACTGTCCTGAGATTATCTATTTAATACTTGTTCAAGTGGCCTCAAAAGCCAAGGACCTTGGTCTTCACCGCATTGAGACATACAATAATTTTGATGATCCCGCAACGAAGCTTCGACTCTCTCTTTGGTTTATGGTGAACTACGTTGATTTGGAAATATGCTTCAGAACCGGAAAGACCCCATTGATCAACTACCAGGATGTCAGCCCCGATATTAGACAATATTTTGCTCACTCGAGCATTTACCCTGAAGGCTCGACCTTGGTGGATTTCCACAAATGGCATGGCTGTATGTTTGAAATTCGTCTTGAGAGCTATAACCGGCTTTTCTCGGCTACAGCAAATGTCTACTCGTTCGAAGTTTTGCTGAGCAATCTTGATTTCATCAACGCGGAAATGTCAGAGTTGGCTTCGTTGATGTCAGGAGATCGCAGGCCTCTTTTCTTTCATGAACCAGGCTTCAGCCAGATACACAACATTGAAAATGATTTGGACGAATTACGGGCCAGGTCCTTGCTTTCGTTCTTTGTGCATGCCATGCTTATCAACCGAATCCCTTCCATGCACAACTTTCCAGACATTTACAGTGAAAAATGCCTGGTCTACAAGACCTTGTCTCTAAACAGTGCACGGACCATTCTTTACCTCTTGAAAGATTTCGACTACGAAATCCGAAGCACGTTACCCCTTTGGATGTTCTATCTTCCCGTGTCAGCCATTCTACATCTACTGGCAGCATGCATGTCGGACCCTAACACCCAGGATACAGAAAGTGATATTGCTCTCATTGTCGACGCATGCAAGAAACATTTCAACCGAATCAGTGCTCATAATCGGTATATGTCTACCGAAACAGAGATCATCGTATTGTTGGAAATCTTAATCAAGTCGATGTTGAAGGTTGTCATCAGGATCTACGACACCAGAACAGGCATGTCGTTCCTTCGAGAAGATCCCGCTTTTAAAGATGCCTTGCACCTGCTACGCAAGTGCTTCCCCCGTCTCTTCCAGGCTCCAGAAAACCTTGAAAGACTGTTTGGATGTCATTTCCAAGCTAAGTCGCCGTTCCCAGGTGGAAACAGAAGCGCTTCTATGAATGGGTCGCCTAGCACACTATCAGACCGGTCGTTTGTTGGTAGCATGTCAAATAAGATTCTGCCAGATTCCGGCACCATCAACGGTACTATGGACCCTTTGGACCCGGACAAGTTTTTGGCGCAGTTTGACGAGGTTGATTTCTTTTTGCAGTCACAAATTGAGCCCAACCCCAATTTTTTTACCAACGCCTCAACTTTATGATACCTACTGAGGCAAGTATTATCAAAGACATTACATAGAAATATTGAATTTCGAATACATAGATATAGTTCTACAATATGCACATTATATTAGCCAGTTCATTTATATTCATGCTTGTAAGGTTAACGGGTACGGATGACACCAGCAGCAATCAACATGTTGATCTTCTTGCTGACGGCAGGATTCTTCATGTGCTCTTGCAAAGCTGCAGGGTTCTCTCTGGCTTGGCCCAAGATTCCTTGCATGACGGGGTCTTGCAAGATCGACACGATTTCAGGGTCTCTCGACACTCTCTCCATGGTTTGTTCGGGAGTCTCGCCTTCGATGGCCGAGAATCTTTGGGACAACGCCTTATTGTAGAGTTGGTCGATTTCCTGGTGGTTCTTACCACTTGTGACCTCGGTATCCTTTTCTCTTGCAGTGGACAATGTCTCGAGAACCTGGGAGTATTCTCTCATGGCCAATTGAGCATTGGCCTTTCTGATATATGCTCTGATGAAAGTAGGGTCTTTGGCAATGGCATTGTTGCAGTCCTCCACGGCATCGGGGAACGACATTAGCTTGGCCAAAGCTGCTGCTCTGTTGGAGTAACCTCTGGCATCCTCTGGGGCTCTCTTCACCATCTCGGTGTAGGCCTTGACTGCGTTGGGCCAGTCTCCTTTGGTGAAGTACTCTTTACCCTCTAATCTGGCCTCCTCTGCCTTCTCGGGGTCGATGTACAGGTTGGCTTCTTTAACCTTGATTTCTTTCTGGACGGCTCTGAGCTTCGTCAAAACATCGGGCGTTCTGTGCTCAGTCAAAGACTTGTCGAAGTACTTGGCTGCGGACTCCAAGTCATCTTTCTTCAAGTAGGAGTTACCCAATCTGGCAAAAGACTTGGCGATGATCTTGTAGTCTGCACGCATGCTTCTACCTTCGTCGATAGCAAGTTCACAGGTGGAAATAGCAGCATCGAAGTCTCCCTTCTCGTATTCGGCAGCAGCCCTGTTATTCAAGTAGGTGATATCCTTGTAAAGCTCCCAAGCCTTGTTATACTTCTCAATGGCCTCGTCGAATTTTCTCTGCTTGTACAAGACATTGGCCTCGCCCTTGATCTTGAGCGATTCGGCCTTGTCGGAGTCTTCCATCTCAACATCCTCAGTAGGTTCTGGAACCTTCTCTTCCTTCTTTGGTTCTGGAGCCTTTGGCTTTGGAACAGCCTTCTCTTCAGGCTTCGTTTCTTCAGGCTTGTTGTCCTGTGGAGCAGGGCCGTCAGCCATGTTGAGGTCGATACCCATCAAAGCAGCCATGATGGTCATCATTCTAGGGTCACTCAACATGGTGGACATGCCTGCTTGTGGATTCGACTGTAACTGCAACACCTTGGTGACCAACTCGGGGTCGTTCATCAATTCGGCCGTCTTGGGGTTGTTCTTCAACTTGGTGATCAAGTTAGGGTCCGAGAAGATCTTTCCAAGTCCCATGTCTGGAGCGGCATTTCTAGAAGCTTCAGCACTCTTCACAGCAGATAAGCCGTTTTGAGCCATGGCATTACTAGGATCCAACTCTAGGGCCTTCTTGTAGGCAGCCTGAGCATCGTCGAAGTTAGAGAGTCCATATTGAGCAGCTCCAACACGGTTGTAACCTTTGGCCCAGGATTCATTGATTTTCACACACTCCTCAGCGTCCTTCAAGGCCTGGGAGAAGTTTTTGAGCGAGGCGTAACAGGCGGATCTATTGGAAAATAAAACATGGTTGGGGGACTCGGAGGTTTCAATGGCAAGGGAGAATTGCTCGATAGCCTTGTCAAAATCCTTAGCGGCAAAGAATTTGTTACCTTGAGCTTTGTACTCTTCACTGGACATTATTGGATGTTGGGGTATTTATTGAGGGAGCGACCTGCTTATTTTGCGTATCTATATAGCGAGGCCACTTTCGTTCTAGAAAGTTCGGTGCGATAGCTCGGGCTAGTGCGCACGCCTTATGAGATCCACCCATCAACCTAATCAAGATATGACAACATAGACCATTGTCAAGAAATCGGATGAATCTGGATACCTGATCAAATCATATTGAAACTTGTCGGAGATTTGAGATTTAATATCTGAGATCTGAGATCTGGTAATTATGCTAAAACCATGTTTTGGACCATCGAGGGATTAGCTGCTGATCTGGCTTGCCTTTCTGGCTCTAGTTTAACTTCAATTTTGGCTCTAGTTTAGCTTCAACTTTGGCTCTGGTGTATAATTCTGACAGTGACTTTGCCTGGTGCGACTAATCGGTGCCGTTCATGCGAGCAGCAACTTGTTTGAGAGCATCTTCGACCAAGTCCAATGGGTATGCAGGCCCGTAGCCATGACACAACTCATTGCCCTTCAATATGGCCATCAAATCTAGCATGTCCACATTCTCGTACTCCTCTTCTTCCCTCTTGAGCTGCAAGTAGTCCCATAACGCACCCACTCCCAAGACTTTCCGCCCGGGGTTCTTGGGCTCGGGGTAGACCTTATTGATGGTGCGGTTATCCACCACATGGTCCTGGCCATGCATCATCTGCTCGATAAACGCTTCTTGCGACTCTGGCGAATGAATCTGCAACACGCGGCCGGAAGGTTTGGCCGGTTCCCTGCTGCTGAGTAGCATCTGGTTTTCTGTTTTCATGGTGATGAACTGACGCTTGAAGTCCTCAAGATGCTCCAATAACTTTTTTCTTTCGAGCTCGCTCCGTAGGAGCTCTGCTTGTAACTCCTTAAGCTTGCTCTCCTTTCTTTCTCTGAAGGCCCTTTGCGCAAGCCTGTTGATGGCCTTCTTCTTCATTACTAGTTCCGACTCTGATAATAACGTATCGTCCTTGTCCATGAGCTCAGCCTCCTTAGCACTGAGTTCCTTTGTTCTCTGAGACTTTGCTTTGGAGATCTTTTCGTGAGAACGGGTTTTTGTTCCTACCAATGAACTGCTCAAGCTGTTCTGGGTCTGTGAAGGGCCATAGGAGGAATAGTCAGCACCTGTGCTAGACGAGCCGGATTGGGTACTATTGACAGCGACGTTTCCGATGATCGGACCGGCCACATCGAACCTAGGGGGTTCCGTCCATATAGGCATAAACGTGTCATCGGGAGAATTCCACTCAGGAATCTCTGCCATGTTAGGGGGTGACACGAGCTGGTAGTCGAAGCCCGGAAGCGGCGAGTTCTTCTCAAAGGCCCCTGCACCGCTCTCGTCACGCTTGGCCTCCACCAAATCACATATATCCTGGTCTCCCATACATTCTTGGGATGCCGACATCATGGCACTGGATATTCTTATAGTAGTGGGATCTCTTGAACTACTAGTGTTGGAGTGTAGTTCTAGGCGATCTACAGTTCGCAGTTCTTGATCGCGACATGTATAGTGCGGACACCTCAGGCTACACTATACTGCACTTGGCACTGCAAGCTGGATTGGGTTCCGAGGCCCAGAATCCTATCCCGGTAAAAGTGGGCATTCTTCGGAGCGTGATTCGTCTTGTTTTCTAGTTTCTAGTTTGTTTGTTTGTTTTAATTTCTAGTTTTTAACAGTAGTCTAGTAGTGGTATAGTTCTAGAAGTGTGGTTCAGTAGTGTGGTTAAGTAGTGTGGTTAAGTTAAAAGAGTGTTTTCTATTGTCTGGTCAGAGAGGTCTGTGGCTTTAGATGTGTCTTTATTGTCTTAAATATATTAATGTTCTCTAGGTTTGCCTGCCGATAGCATAGGCCAATAGCATCAACGATGACTCCAGTCACGTAGATATCTGCACCCACTTTGCTCTCTGCAAAACTAGGATCGTCACGAAAAAAATGAGGGCCGCTCCCACCAAACAAGGAAGAAGCATGTCCCGTGACCTGCACGCACTTTTCCCTCCCTTGGTCCCTCCCTTGGAGCCCTTCGGGCTGGTCAGCTTGCTACTGGAGTCCTGTTGCAGGCTCATGTGTGGATACTCCTTTTTCTCATGGGGAGGTAGCTGGCCCATTTCGTAGGGTTGGAGCATGGCAAAGGCTACGCTGGAGTGGCCCACGTCCTCGAAGTCCAGCGTGGCATCTAGCCCCCCACACTCGAAGAGCATTTCGGGCCCGCCGGGATGGATCCGGGCAAACTCCGTCATGTTATATACTCTGTTGTAGATGATCATCCATAAGTCGTCCGGTTGGTCATGGACGCCCACCTGGGCGCGGGTATATATCGTCACACTCCTCGGATGCTCCATTCAAGCCAGTGAACGAAGTTGCGAGCTCGAAGAAGATGGTGGCAGAAGGGAGTGTGAAGTGGGAAGAGGTGGGAAGAGCACAGTATCAAGGTGGCATGCGATGGATCTAATGCCGTAGATGTTGTCCGCGATCTGATGCAACATCGCATGCATTCCTTATGCACTACCTCCGCCGAAACTGCCATATGTGGGTAAAGTCTAGAATAAGTGCTCCCGGCATATGGCAAGCCCGGTGCCTAAATGCGTTTGAACGGACCAATCACCTGTTTTCTTTGGGCTTCCATCACGCTAATACGGGAACAAGGACTTACGTGGGCGCGCTTAAATTGCTACTCTTCATTGATTGTAAGAACAATACGTCCGAGTCAGCCCGGAAGTTTTCAAAGGATTTTGAACCTCTTTGACAATGGACAATGAAAGAGTCAGCCGTTTCAAATTTACCTAAATACACATCGCCTGCGGCCTTATTGCGTACAAGGTACAAGGCACAAGGCATTTGGTCCTTGGCACTTGGCCGATGGCGGGTGCATATGCAGGTCTCGCCCACCGTTTCGTCCTTTTTATAACAATAAGTAGTCCCACGACGTTTGCTAGTCTAATACAAAAGCGCACCACCGAAAAAGGCAAAGTGGAGGCGGCTTGCCTGAAGCCACCATCGCGCACCCGTGCACCTCGGATCTGTCCACGCGATCAAACACTCCATTTCTCGTCGATCCACTAACCCCTCCATGTCAGCCCTTCCTTCGTCCAGAAAGACTCATAGCGAGAAACACAAGCAGATTCTCCGCCAGTTGCTTAAGGAGGCCCCCAACAAAAACTGCGTGGATTGCAAGACCGCAGGCCACCCCAGATGGGCCTCCTGGAACCTTGGATGCTTCATCTGTATCCGTTGCTCAGGAATCCACCGGTCCATGGGCACGCACATTTCCAGAGTCAAGTCGGTGGATTTGGACGTCTGGACAGATGAACAAGTGGAATCCATGATCAAGTGGGGGAATGCAAAGTGCAATCTCTACTGGGAGTCGAAGTTGCCAGATAATTACGTGCCGGATGGGCTGAAGATCGAGAATTTTATTCGAACGAAATATGATTTGAGGAAATGGGCTGCTTCTGCTAAAACCCCTGACCCCATGTCCTTGCTGGCTAACCTGTCCTCGGCCCCAACTCCACTGCCTGCAGTCTCAAAACAACCTTCTCAACCTAATCACATCAACAGCGCCCAACCAGTGCATAATGCTACAGCAAACCTCTTAGACGACGATTTTGGGTCCTTCTCGTCGGCTCCCCTGAGGAGCATGTCGCCCAGTGTGGTGCAAGCCGCCCCGAAGCCTGTGGCTTCCCAGGAGTCCAAGCCTTCAACGCCTTCTCCACCAGTCCCTCAGAAAAGTCGCCAGGGCAACCAACGAACCGACTTGAAAAAGTCCATTCTATCCCTTTACTCGACGCCAACATCGTCGTCCTCGAGCTTTCACAATCTGTCCCAAGTACAGCCTTCTCCAAGCCCCCGGTTCTCTGCAGGACACACCCCATCGCCCAATGCCCCAGCAGCCGGACTGAACAGCGTTTCTAATTTATCTGACTCGCTCTTAGGGTTGAGTTTCGGCTCGGAACGAAAGGGTGCTGATTCTGTTCAGAAGACGCCCTTGAGATCAGACTCTTCTTTGTCAATGAATTCCCAGCCTGCACCAGTTAACAAACCAACATCATCCGCTGAATGGAGCAATGAATGGACCGATAACTCCAGCGCTTCAAACCAGTGGAACTCTAACCTCAGGCTGAAACTGGCTGCTCCAACATTTAGTGACACCTTCTCGGCGGGAACCTTTGGCAAGGCAAGCACGCCAGGTGTCAACACTTCTACGAACGACTTTGAGGACGACCTCTACAAAAATGTCTGGAGCTAAAATTTGATAGTGAGATTTTGTGGAGTAACTGCATGTATTATTAATTGCATTACCTGGAGGATTAGTGGCCTCCGGTGGTGGGCAATCCAACGTATACCTTGAACGAGTCGTAGATCAACCATTGGAAACCAGTCAAAGTACCGACCATCACAATACGCATAGGCAAGCCATTCCAAACACCAGTAAACCCAATCTGGCCATAGATTCTGGAAACAGCCTGGCCCAAAGACTCAGTGGCCTTCTTATCAGAATTGACCTTAGACACCATCACATCAGCTGGGTGGGATACCACAGCACAGAAAATACCGGCAATGTAACCACCCATGAAAGACACTCCAGTTTGTTGCAAAGAAGTGTAGGAAGACACGGGCTTTCCGAGGTATTTATAGATTTGTTCCACGGTCTTCTCGAAAGAAGCAAACTTGACCATCGTGTAAGGGATTTGACGGGCCCAGAGAGGACCCAAACCCTTGTAAAGACCAGCAATTCCCTCCTTGGCTGTGATCTTGGACCAGCCGTCAAATACAGAATTGGCGTAGCTTGGAATGGTGGTTTGACTCTTAACTTTGATGGTTTCGAAAGGACACAATGCAAGGTCGGCTAAGAACTCGGCAGAGGCAGAGGCAGCCAAGAACACTCCGGTCTTGTACTTTTCAGCGTACTCGACACCCACAACATCCGAGTAAGTTTTCTTGAAGTACTCGTAGAAGCCGTACTTACCTGCACCCTGGAGCGAGTATCCGATAAAGGTAGCACCGACACCGGTGAAGATGGAGTCACCACTAGTTTTAAGAATGGTTTTCCATCCCTGAATATTGGACTTGTAGAGGCTGGAATTGACCTGACGACGGCATTTGACCAAATCTAGGGGCGTCACTGCAGAATGGGTCGGGCCACAGGCAATGATACCACCAAGCGTACAGGCAGCAAAGTACTCCTTGGAGAAGAGCGAAATTCCTTCTTTTTTGGGGGCAGACATATTTTAGCGAAGAATTGAATATATGGAAAATTGAACTATTTGCGAATAGACGTGCCAGGGGTGGATGCTTATATAAGTCCCTGGCCAGTATAGCAATCTCCCGCAGCGGGCCTGTATCTCGGTCGGTTAGTCCGGCTCTTTTACCCGATACGTTTTGCGCGCAGCCGTCCCGAGCCTGCGTCATATCCTCTCCATAAACCCTCACCGTACTTATCGCTCATCAAAGGCCATCCATACTAAACACACAATTTACACAATCTGTACACTGTCAATACACTGTCTAAAATCGTACCCATTTCAATCCGTAATACAATTATAGACATAAAATACTACGTGTACTGCATATAGATAAAGCAGATTCTAATTGCGAACTGAGACACTTTGATTATGGCTCTACACTGACTAGTGTCTGCTTCTCTGCGCCATTTACTCTGTTGCGCTAACACAAGACAAGTCACAAGACACAGTGGGAGTTTCTGAACAGTCAACAAAACAGTACTATTTTTATTTTTTACCCATAATTTTTTGTCTTCTTTTTGCTTCTTTTCTGTCTTCTTTTTTTTTTTCTTTTTAGTCTCCTTTTTGTCTCCTTTTTTTGACTGGTAGATTCAAGGCTAGGGAGGTTTCGGGTCGCAGCCCCAAACAAGACAGAAGCCATGCCGTAGTTTTCTATTTTATACCGAACTGTGCGCGTTTACTCCAGAATCCATCACCGGTTAATATCTTTAAAGCAAGACTAAAAATCACCGTTCTGGAAATTTACTTGTTTCAATTAAAAAATAAGGTTTTTCCGGCTCTTTCATCCCCCCACTCTCTTTCTTCGGGCCCCTTTGGGTGTTTGTGCCAAATTACAGTTGTGGGTGAAAACCTGTACCACAGCGTTGATCTGGCGAAATTCTCAGTCGCTATCAAATCGCACAGGAAGTGTACATTTCCGAGGGCACTAGACTATTCCTTCTCCAACAGGAAGAGCAGTGTGGTCATTTCAGGCATATACTTACGTTTCTTTGAAGTTTCCTGGTACTGTTACGGGCTCTCTGAAACTCTTACATCATCTAGGCTTTAGCCACGCCTCCACATCCCCTCGTCCTATCATAGCCAACTTCTCGCCAGCATAGCCAACCTATTCACTTTTTCAAACCATCACATTCCATCACATTCCAGGCCAGATCTAATCATTAAAAAAAAAATCAAAATGGCTGAAGATCTTGAATACCTTGATTTACGAGAAAACGACATAGGCAAACACCCTCATCAATTGAAGTCATCTTCGGGTAGCTTAGACTCTGCGCCCGCATTGTCGCCAGACCTAGCCAATAGGCTATTTTCAAAGTGCTCGCATGGTCACCTTATTACCATTGCAGGTGCAGCCTCGGGACTCATATCCGGTGTGTTTGTTTGTCCGTTGGATGTCGTCAAGACCCGATTCCAAGCCGTCAGCGTGGAATACAAGTATAGTGGGTTTATCGATGCCTTCAAGACCATCTTGCGTGATGAGGGAGTTTCGGGGCTCTACCGAGGTGTGATTCCCGTGACCGTCGGATACTTGCCTACTTGGGCAATCTACTTCACTGTTTATGAACGAGCAAAGACATTTTACCCCGACTTCTTCTCCAAAAAATTGGGCTGGAACATCGACTACCTCAATCATTTTGCTGCTTCCACAACTGCAGGCGCATGTTCTTCATTCATCGTCAACCCCATTTGGGTGGTTAAGACCAGACTCATGGTCCAAACAGGCAAGGAAAAAAACCCCTATAAAGGCACTATTGATGCATTCCGCAGAATGTACAGAAGCGAGGGCTTCAAGGTGTTCTATAGTGGCTTGCTCCCGTCTTTGTTTGGCTTGGTGCATGTGGGCATTCACTTTCCCGTCTATGAAGCCTTCAAAAAGTTGCTAGGAGTCAAAAATTCCGAAGATATTTCCAAGGGCTCGGAATATAAGCTCTGGAGACTCATGATCGCTTCGTCGGGCTCCAAGATGATAGCCAGCACTGTAACATATCCACATGAGGTTCTACGAACCCGACTTCAAATGCAAACGCGAGAGGAACGCAGGGCCTCAAACAAAATTGTCACTGAGGTAAAGAAGATTTTCCGTAAGGACGGGCTCAAAGGTTACTACGCGGGATACGTAACCAATCTAGCGCGGACGCTTCCGGCAAGCGCTGTGACTCTTGTCAGCTTTGAATATTTCAAGACTTATTTATTGGAGAAGGGAGGGTACCTCTGAGACCACTCTGATCAAAAAAAAAAAAGAAAGAAACGTTGGGAATCAATATGAGTACCGGAACATGATGTTTTCTTTGTCGGTCAAATCCAAGAACTCATGGTTCTCGCCTTTTTCATCCAACCAGACCTCGATTTCCTCCTTTTGCATATTATCTTTTAGAGCATTCTGTTTATAAGAGACATAGGTGATCAACAAGACGAAAGGAATACACACGACCTCTATTACGAGCAACGTTACCTTTGCCTTAATGTACCTAGGTGAGTCGCTGGCTTTGAAAAGCTGGGGCCCTGTCAATGCCCCAGCAGCAAAAAACATCATCGTCAAGCAAGTCCGGGCCACTCTCTTGGTATACCCTGCAGTATTGGCCGAATTCCATGAGTATATCAAGGTGATGACGCAAGTGCCAACATTAATAAGATACACTGCCAATAGCTGGCCGATCTTATTCTTGGATGAGATCAACACTATATAGCCAATAATGGCAGGCACGAGCATGGAGATGAAGATCCAATTGCGGTGCTTACCTTTGAAATAAGCACATAGATATGAGCCGAAAGCAATGGCGAGAATTGTGGACACCCCCAAGGGCATTTGCATGAGAGCTGCATGCTGGTTAGAAAAGCCAATGTTAGCGATGATTGTCACGGAAAATGTAAGCACGGCGCCTGTAGGTATCATCAGTAGGAATGTGAGTATAAGCATTAACCAGGTGAGATGGTCATGGAGCAAGAGCTCTTTCACCTGTCCCCACTTGAAGTCCGTGGTTCCTGTTCCCGTTTGGTTGGCCCGGATATTTTCAATGACGGCAATCTTCTCCTCAGTGGAGAGAAACTTGGCTGTTACAGGCGAGTCCGGCATCCACCATAAAACAAGAGTTCCCCAAACCACCGTCGCAAGTCCAAAAAGCAAGCAGAGAATCTGCCAGCTCTGGAACTTGGAGCTATTGACTTTTTGGAACGCATACGAGAGCGCACCACCAACAATCGTGGCCACCCCAGCCTGGCAAGTCCACCAGCAAGTCCGGCGGATTTGTTGGGGAGAGTTATACCACATGCCCGTGATCAAAGTACAGCCCGGGGCTACAGAAGCCTCGAAGAAGCCAAGGAAAAACCGAACGGCCATAAGAGACAGGTACGACTTGGCAAAGGCGTGGCCCACCATGAAAATGCCCCAGGAAATCACGTTGAAAGCCAAAAGCTTGGCTGGGGGAAACTTCTGGAAGAGGTACACATTGAGAGGCTCTGCTATCAAGTAGCCCACGTACAAAATGGTACCCAAGTCGGAAAACTGGTTTGAATCCGGCTTGAGATAATCCTTTATTCCCATGGCAGCTGCATAATTAAGCAACGACTTGTCGATAAATTGGAGAAAGTAAACTCCACACAACAAGACGGAGACCAGGAAATCGATTTTTCTATACAGGTATGGAGCCCAGTTTTTGCGGTTGCTAGCAGCTAGGTCGTATGCCGTGTCGTACATTCTGCGAGAGCAAATAAGCTTTTCGAGAAAAGAGAATGGCTTTAAAGGGTAGGTTTAGCCTGTCGACCTTGGCTGCAAAATAGCGCACGGCTGGGGTGCGCAAGCGCATATGCGGCTTGGGGGGATAGTGGGACTCGCAAAGTGGCATCAAGCATTTCATGATGTTACTAACAACCTGAAATGACCAAACTGTATACAGAGTGGCAGAGGCGGTCTGCGTTTGCCGTCTGACGCAAGCTGTCGGTGCTTGAAAGCGCCGAAGGCCGATGCCGGAACAATGGCTTACTAAACCAGCGAACTCTTCGCCCTGTTGCGTATGCAGTCGCACACTACCCATGCATGCCAACCTTAGGAAGTCCCTAGCGGTGGTGCTTCTAAGCATTACGTAAGCCAAAAGCAGAAATGGGATTTTTATTTCCTTTGGACCCTGAAAAATGAAAACAATCTAGTCCTGGGCTCACGGGGTTCCCCTGCAGGGATACTTAGCACGGGCCTCGTCCAGAAGTGGTTAAACCGCTGAACAATAGGAATGCATGCACCCCCGATATATGTCACTCTCATTCTTGTCGAGAAGCGTCTCCAGATTCATACAAACAGAGCAATTTCAGTTGCCCAAAGATTGATTACCATTTACCAATTTGGTGCCTGGCATGGTGGTTATCCCCCACGCTGAAACTATAATGCTTTCAGCTCGTGAATTAGCTAACTCCAAATAACTAAACCTAATGTCTATCCAACAGGGGCTGCTCTTAGCGTGCACAGCAGAAAAACCCAGCTGCCGAGATTGTACCCCTCCCTTTCCCCCCTTTCACAAGTGCAACAGTAGGTCTCGACTGAAAAATTGCGAGTTCCATTGTTGACCATGTGTCTCGCATTTCAGGCATAAACAAAGAAGTCCCCAAAAATCAGCAGATTTGTAATAAGAAGACGGTCTCTTCTGGTTGCCTGAAAAGTCTCAGTCTTAAAACTTCTATTCGCTTGTTCAAACCTTGCCCCGAACCAGCTGGAGACTATTTAGACTTCCGGGGTCCGGCTTTTCCAGACACCACATATTTTGTGTTGTTCGAGGTTCTGTTTCTCCAAGTCCTCTTGTCATAGCGGAGATTTACCCCATCCCTTCCCCTATCCAAATCAACAATCATGCTTAATCATCGAGACGGGCCCGCTTTGCAAAACTCTTACTCACAGGAAAATCCTGCCAGCAAATGCGAGGCCTCGAGTGTTTCGTACCCTGCCAGCTGGAACTGCCAAGCTTCAACCGAGGAGATGCACCAAAAGAAGATGCTTGAAACTCCACAGTCTTGTGAACCCGTGAATATTTCCGAGCCCCGAAATTTCGAGCCCTATTTGCAGCAATTGGAAACCATGTGCATCTCACCCGTCTCCATGCAAGATGTACAGAGGTACCAGCCAGAAGGTCACGACAATTTGGCCTGTCAGAATAATTCCAACATCTCGCAGTCCAGCTCCATGGAAGACCTCTCCCCGGACCAGCCTTTTGAGAAGAGCTTGGTTCAGCAGTTGAGGCAGATGATGCCCGTTCCACCGTTATGCACGTATCGCATTGATTTCGGTGCGCCAGACCAACGCAAGTCGAAAAGGGGCCGCTCCAGATCCAAATATGGAAAGTTCCAGGACGATATGATTATGCAGTTGAAGCGGGACGGCTATTCGTGGGCAGAGATTGCAGAGCTTGTGGGGATTGACTCGCCTATTGCTGTTAGAAACAGGTATCAGGTTATCATTGGCCAGCAGGGCAACAACAATAGCCTGAACTGGACTGCTCAAAACGGCCACATTTTGCAAAGGTTACTTGATTCGGCTGAGATTGATAAGTGGAATTTCATTGCACGAGAGTTATCTAAGCTAACCGGAAAACGATACTTGCCTGGAGAGTGCCAGGATTTCATCCGCCACATGCTCATAGTAAACCCGAAGTTTCTTGGCTGGACCCAGGAACGTGTTACCGAGCTCCAAAGTAGGCGCACCTCTCAAGACAACCCAACCCGGACCAAGTAGTGCATTTGCTGCTGCGGCGCATTTCTATTTCCCCCGATGCTTCTGATGCCCATGTCCTCCGCGCTTTCAATGGTATTGAAATATACATAGCTTATTCAACTTTATTTGAGCTTTGCCTCCACCACATCGATCTTGTCTTGTGGGGACTGGCTCTTATCAGTTCTGGTTCCCACCCGAATATCGCTTTGAATGCGCACTACTCCTTGCTCGTGTAAAACCTCGTGGAATTTACCAATAAGCTCCATCACCTCCGACCACGGGCCTGCAATTGTGGTGCCGGCCGAGTGCAACGTGCAATCCAAGTGGGAGGACCGCGCCATTTTAGTTATGGTGGCCACTTCGTCCAGGACAGAGGCTTTTCCGGTACCGATTGGGATCAAGCAGACGTCTGCCAAGCAGTGGATAGAAACCATGGTTGTGAGAGTTTTGGGAATAAAGGTGAGTTTGGTTGGTTGGTTTGAGAATTGCCTCACCCTCAGATCGGGTGACCTGGTGTATGCAGTTTGACGTCAAGATATGTACAGTACTGGAACCCCAGTATTTGCTCCAATCCTAATGATCCTAGATTTCAGGCTACACTATCAATTAGATGACTTTAAAATTATACGTTTGCTGATATCATGGAACGGTGTTCAAAAACCTACCACTCTTCACAAAAAATTTAATTCATTTTCCTCTTCCACCACTCTTGAAGATGAAAGGAAAAGTTAAATTAAGACTAAACGACATAGAAATGTCCAAAAAAATAAAAAATGTAAAAAAGCTGGTCTCGTATAGTGGTTAGTACAGTTCGTTGTGGCCGAACAAACCCAGGTTCGATTCCTGGGACCAGCATTTATTTTTTCATTTCTACGCGCAATTGGCGTATAATTTTTGGTCTCCTTGAAGTCTCTTGACTGAAAAATTAACTACGGTAGGCTATATCATACCGATAATATCAATTACTTAAGCTACATCACATACTAAGAATATGTATATAAAAGCGAGAATCTAGCGGTTCGACATCGAGGAAACAATATCGTGCCCGCACTGCTAATTAGTAGAGCTAGTAGCGAAGACCCACAACAGAGAGAATGCACGAATGCGTAATTCTCTCACTGTTACAAGAAGCAAGTTATTTAGTTATAGCAAAGCCTAGGCTTAGTAGCCCGCTTGACCAACAGGAGCAGCAACTGTGCTCTGCGACACTGCGGAAACCATGGACACTGGTTGTTGTTGGTGTCCATTCTGGGACGCAAGTGTGTTGGTAGATTGTGAGGCTTGGTGATTTGGCTTTTGTGCAGTCTGCACTGACTGCCTGTTTGAGTTGTTTGCATTCTCCTTCAAAGCAATTAATTGCTTAGATCTGAAGGTCTCGTAGTGGACCAAAGCAGTGGTCTCCACCAAGTCTTGGAAATGGGTTCTGGTCAAGAAATCTCTCAAGAAAACAAATTCACACTGGGAGACGTCCTCGATATTAATAGCACCCCATTTAGACTTTCTGGATCTCACCAATTCACCATTAATCTCTGTTTCACGGTTAGAACCAACAACAGCAAAAGGAATCAAGGACTTGATATCTTCATTTAATTGCTTCTCGTCGTCAAACAAGTCATCGCTATCGTAAGGGTAGATGTTCAACTTGTGTCTGATGAAGTCGTTCTGCAAAGATCTCTTCAAGGTAGCTCTTTCACTCAAAGTAAGCGAGTCACTCTTTGCAATAACAGGAACCACATTGGCAATCTCGGTAAGCTTCTTCAAAGCCTGGACATCTAATGGTTTCAACTTCTTGCCCGTGTTTGGGGAAATAAAGTACAAAATGCAGTGGACCCGAGTATCAGGAATGTACTTGGGTCTCTGGGCACTCAACTCCTTCCTCAAATATTGCGAGTGTTGCTCCTTGATGTACTTAACCAAAAGTTCCCAGCACTTTTCATTGTTGATCTGGTCTCCGAAGCCAGGGGTGTCAATGATGTTGATGTTCAAACGAACATTATTCTCCGCCAACACATGAGAGTGGACCTTGATTTCCGTGGTTTGCTCAACAGGGTCCTCAGCATCACGACGCCCCAGAGATTCAGCCAACTTGGCCGAGAACAAGGTGTTGACCAAAGTGGTCTTTCCCAAGCCCGATTTACCGACAACCATGATGTTGAAGGCAAAGCCACGCTTCAACAAGCGGTTCTCGATCTGCGAAGTGATGGTATCGAAACCAACATACTTGGTTGGCTGCACAAGGTTTTCTTCCACAAAGTTAGACATGATGAGGGGAGTAAAAACAAGGAGGGACTAGTGTGCTTTATATTCACAAATGTTCTCGTTTGATTTGTGTTTACCGCGTTTGGTTTCTGCACACTCGCGCAGCCACGTGAGTGTAACTAAGGGGAATGCTAGAGGCACACAGGAGTCCTTTGGTGCACCATAAATCACAATTGGACTTCGCACCCATTCCACTCTTTTCCCCTTCAACTTCCATCCGCACTTCGCTATACCTCACTGTAGATCCTACTATCCCCAAATGGATTTCTTGTCTAGTACTACCATTTACAAAACTACTTTAAAGGTGACTCTTTTTAGAATGCCTAATTTGTAGTGACCTTTTTAATGGTGACTGCTTTCAATGACGAGTTTTTGTAGCAACTCCTTTGTATTGACTACTTTGTATTGACTAGTTTATAGCATATCCTCTACTATATCTTCAGTGACTGCTGTCTACTCAGTGACTACTGCGTGGATCTCAAAAACCTACTGATATTAAATTGATATTAGCATGTTATTGGATATTATTCGCCTGGTTTAATTTACATGGATAGAGTCTTTTCCCACCAAAATATAGCATCGTCATTCCATACTTTGTCATTTCATACTTCGTCATTTCATACTTGAATAGCATGTACTTGGCTGAAAAAGTGAGGTGCGAACTCCATATTCTATCGTCCTCTGCTATAGACTCCCCACTGCCCCATGGATTTTCAAAACCTCATATTTAAAGATGATGTCCTGAAAACTATGTTTCATTCTTTCTCTGGTCAATTTTTTCTGTTTCCTTTTTCCCTGTTTACTTGTCTCTGGGTAAAATCCTACCTTATTATCGACTGAACTGTCTCTGGGCTGTCACTAGACTGTGTAACTGTCTACTGTGCATGCAGGTCCAAACACCTCTGTACAAATATTTATGGCTATACAACAGAAATATTACCATCACTCGATCCAGAGCCTTATCATAGATAAGAAATTCTTCTTAGAAATGTAATTCTTCATTCCAGCCACTTATATCTCTGTATAACTCTACAAGCAGTGATGGGGCCGGGCGCGACACCCGTGCACCAGGCCCTCATGATAGCGAGAAAAAAATACTTCAACTATCACTACTCCACCATGTCCTTGGCACTTAGATTCGGGGCCAGCTTCCCGCCTGCCCTTTTATCTGGCAGTATACAGATCGGGCTCCCCGTGCTCCATAGATTGCCTACGTTGGCCGACTTCTTACCCGTCTCGTGGACACAGCAGACCATACGCTCCAAAGACTCCAGGCTAGAAGAATTGAAGGAGATGTTGAACAGAAATGGCCAGCCTCCTTTCATGATCGACAACGGCACCATCTTGAAGGCCGTTCCCAAGAAAAAACCCTCCTACAAGCGGACGAGAGAGAAGTTGTATTCTCCAGGAGACAAGCAGATCCAGCCCCTCGAAAACTTGGGCAGATGTGCTGCATGTGGAAGAGTCAAGAGATCCCACTTCATGTGCATGCACTGTTTTGCAGAGATCAGGAAGTTTTTGAAGGAGAAGAAGAAGGCTGTCTTTGGCGAGCCCAAGCGCTTCGAACAGAAGTTGGATGCCATTGATGAGAAGATCATCTACCCTGGAAAGTACAAGACTGAAACCGATATCAAAATGGAGAAGAAGGAATGGATTCCAAAACGGGAGGAGCCTTTGATGTACCACCCATCGCAGATTAGAAAGAACTAGTGCATGTATATAGTGATGGAACTCATCTTCATGAATGGTTAGCCATATAGCCAATACTCATTTTGAAAATAACCAATTCGTTTCTATGTTGTTTTTACTGTCAAAGATTTATGGTGAAGCTTTTGCTTATATCGAGTGTGTGTTACAGCTGGAGACCATAATGGAGAGAAGAGTCCAGATATCAGACCCATTAAGAATTACTGAAGCAGTCTAATTGTGGATGTACATAAAAACGATTCAAGATAAAAACTAAGTAAGTATTCTTGAAATGAGTACTCCATAGGTTGTTTTTAAACACCAAAAAGATATTCAAAAAATCAAGGTCTTTTGAAAATTGGAATATATACCAATACACAACGTATTGTATTGTTGTATAAATTAGTACAGTAGCACTGGCGGTACTGACAAGTAGTAAAGCAGAGGATTTAATAATAGTGTTAATAGAGGTAGTGTCAATAGAGGTAGTGTTAATAGAGGTGGTACTGGAGCACTATTATGGCAGACATTGAGCATGTCGCGATAGATTTCTGGTAATCTGTGAGCACCAGTAAAGTACATTTTGGGTACCACCATAAGGCATTGACCAGAGCACACGTAACAATTGCTGGTTGACGTAAGCAAGAAAAAAATACATTATACAAAAAAAAGGGAAGGGAAGGAAAGGAAAGGAAAAAAAGAAAGGCAGAAAGAAAAAGAAAAAGAAAAAGAAAAAAAGAAAGGGAATGGGAAAGTGAAGGGATTCATTCGGTCCTCTTGCGGCTGGCCCACCATAAGCAGTTTTGCCGCGAACTGACGTACTGCGTACACCCATTCACACTCCATAATGGATGCAACAAGGATCGCCAAAGAAGGAAGACCAAAAAAAAAGCAAAAAAAAAAAAAAATACATTTTAATTGAAATTTTTCACTGAATTCTTTTGATAATTCTTTGAAATCTCTTGATAGTCCATTGAAAACCATTGAAATTAATCCATTGAGTTTTTCCATTATACGGGGATCCTCAGCCACAATTATCAATGGGTGCGTTTCTTGAGGCATGGAGAATTCTCAGTAGCGAGTATTTCTGAGTACATTATAATGGAAAGTATGAACACTTATGGTATCGCCATAAATTTTATTTCTTGTAAATTAATTTTTTTTTTTATAAAATGTAGTACTACCTTTCGTGATACCACCAATACCATCAATAATAAGATGACAGTTGGTTTTTCGTAGCTACTTTTTTGTAGCTCTTTGTCGCTCTTTGTAGCTGATTGTAGCTTATTGTAGCTGATTCTGTAGCTGGTTCTCGTAATGGTTCTCGAAACGGTTGTCATTGTAGAGCAACCAGACGTGGAGGCGCGTTAGATGCCGGAGCTGTCTAATTAAAAATTGTTGGATTCCGCTTTCAAATCACCAACAATGAACGTGACTCATGGGTAGTACAAGATTTAAACAGTTGCATTATCTAGGGTTTTTGGCAGTTTTTGGCAGTTTTTGGCAGGGCTATTCTAGCCGTTTTTATTTTTTGGCGTCTTCGCGCAAATGTCTCGGAAAATGCCTATTATTCTGGGACAGATAACTAAAAGAAAGAAATTATTAATGGACCCAAAAAATAGAAAATAAAACAATAGGATCGTGGCTAAAATCACAATGCATTACCATGGGAACGAGAAAATAATCACAACCAGTGTAGATGTCAAATAATAGACCATGAATTAGTAATCGCCCGTGAACAATACATGAGAGGCATTCATGACTTGGGTGCGAAGTCTGGAGATACAATGCTCATCTGCTGCATCATCACCGACTAGTCACCGTCAAGTCCGCCCCGCCCCGAGCCATGCCTTCGGAAATCCCCAAAAAGAAGAAAATTTACCATGATACTCCCCGTACTATCCTGACCTCCTCCATGTGTGCTAAACACCCGTTGAACGTATGCCCTCTGGGTAACCTCTTCTTCGCCCAAACGCTGCAGGGCCCTAGCCGAGAAGACCAGTTGGGTTTTTTCGGCAAGCTCCCCGAGGACTTGATGATTGAACTCTTGGGCTTCGTGGAAGACGCCCACGATCTCAAGGCTTTATCCCATACTTCCAGGGTCTTTTACGCATACATCTATGATGAGGAGATGTGGAAGAAGCACTACATCTCCAAGGTTTTGGCGTGCGAGAAAAAAGGCCACGAGGTGCCGTTTCTACACTGGCGGGGGTCGTGGAGACTCTCGGTGTTGAGTCTTGCCAAGTCTCATCTGGCGGATTTGCTTCTTCCCCCTAACATTGTGTGTTCAGATACGCTCTACCGGCCCTTCCAGTGTTCTCAGATTGACTACGAGAAGCTCTTTGCCAGGGTTATTGCTGAAGAGGAAATGTACCACATGGACTCCCTAAAGAGCTCCGTGGTGCCCGAACTCCCCTCTGGCCGTATCCAAAGGTTCCAAGAGACAGTGATGACCCAGGAACTTTTCGATTCCCATTGGCACAGCAAGCCGTTCATCCTCACAAATCCAGATGCCAGTCGGTGGCCCCACTGGAACATGCAAACGCTACTCCACCGTTTTGCAGACGTCCGGTTCCGCCAAGAGGCCGTGCGCTGGCCGCTCTCTCTCTACTCACAATACCTTGCGTCCAACAGTGACGAAAGCCCGCTCTACTTGTTTGATTGCAATAGTGAGGCCATGAAGGCACTCCGCCATGAGTATGCAGCCCCGGAGATTTTCAAGGGTGACTATTTCCGGGTGTTTGGCGAGTGTAGACCTGACCATGCATGGTTGATCATCGGATCCAGCAGATCTGGGTCTACTTTCCACAAGGACCCCAATTCTACTTCTGCATGGAACACTGCCATTGGCGGACGCAAGTTATGGATCATGTTTCCACCGGGAACAACCCCGCCCGGAGTTTCTACCGATGAGGACGAGAGCGAGGTGACCAGTCCGGTGGGGATTGCAGAGTGGGTGTTGTCAGGATTCTACAACGACGCAGCCCGACATCCCGAGTGCCAAATTGCAATCACCTTTCCCGGGGAGTGCATGTACGTTCCCAGTGGATGGTGGCATTTGGTGATCAACTTCGACGATAGCATTGCATTGACGCAAAACTTCGTGCCGCAGGTCAAGTTGGGCAATGCACTTTACTTTTTGAAGAACAAAAACAAGCAGATCTCCGGGTTCCGGCCGCAAAAAGTCCGGGACATGATCCAGCAGGTGCTTGAAAACGTCAAGGCAGAAGAGTCGGACGACGACATTGAGATATTACGCAGCTATTGCAAAGTTTTTGACGCATGCAACCTTCAAGAGCTTCTACAGGACGAGGATTGCGGGGAAATCATGGAGAGGCAGCTTCCGCCCTTGCCTGTGTTTGAGCTCTTCAGAAAACTAATGATAAAAAACAACCACCAGGACTTATTACAGGACAGTCTTGCCCAGATGGAGAGGAAAGAGAAACTGGAGCAGCAACGACTCAAGGGCAAGAGCGAGGCATGGGAGAAGCTCACAGAAACTTCTTCCTTCAGTTTCGGCTTCAGCGTCTCTGACGAAGAGTAAATAGCATAATCACTTCACACAGCATCAACAGTACCGTATGATAAACACCGTGTGAATAACAACGTATGGATATAATTGAGTACAGCAGTTGTAGCAGTATATTTAGAGCGTCAGAAGAATATCAGCATTAGTCAATTTAATTATTAAAGAAAAAATAGGACTCCATGTGTAGTGTATGAGTGACAGTGACCATGAGTCAGTAGTGGACGTCTAAGCGCATAATCAGGTGCGAGTTTCCCATCAGTCCGCACCAGCATCTATGACTAGGATCTACCCCACCATATCCGCCTTTTCCAGAAACGTTTCCAAAATGGCCTCCAACAAGCCCATTATTTTTGCACCGCCCACTTATCAATATAACAAAGGCCATTTGAATGAAAATGACATCAACAAGAACCCGCTCTTACAGTTCAACCAGTGGTTCGAGGACGCCAAGAACACCATTCCCGAGGGCCAAATCCCCGAAAGCGTAGTCTTCTCCACGGCCCGCTTGCCCTCCGGACGCATTTCGTCTCGGGTGGTGCTTCTCAAAGAATTGGATGAGTCTGGCTTCATTGTTTACTCCAACTGGGGCAGCAGCAAGAAGTCCAAGGACCTAGCCACCAATAAACACGCCTCGCTCACGTTTTTCTGGAGTCATCTACAGAGACAGGTCCGAGTGGAAGGTGTAATGGAGAAGGTGGAGAGAGAGGTTTCCGAACGGTACTACAAGACCAGGCCCCGGGGCTCCAAGATCGGAGCTTGGGCTTCTCCACAGTCTGAGACCATAAGCTCCAGAGACGAGTTGGACGAGCTCTACAAGAAATACGAGGACAAGTTCAAGGATGTGGCCGATGAAGACATTCCATGCCCTGATTTCTGGGGAGGCGTAAGAATAGTGCCTCTTGAGGTGGAGTTCTGGCAGGGTGGCATGAGCAGGTTGCACGACCGTCTCACTTATATTGCCACTGAAAACGGGACTTTTGATGTTAAAAGAATCTCTCCTTAGCCGGAGTTAGCTTCGATTTAGTTCGAGTATACTAAGAGTACTGTACTGCTTGGTGTACCGGAGATAATGCCTGTTCTCGGCTTATGGCTTGTGGAGAATATTCCTCTTAGTGCCATGAAACGATCCACAGTTCAAAAAGTTGCTGTTGTTGAAATTTCTCAGCCTTCAACTCTTTGTGATCCAACCGCTTTATGGCATATCCAACGATGACCTGGTTTCGGAAAATGACTCTACTTTGTTCAATTCTGGTTTAATGATAATCCATTTTGTCTCTTCATTATTCGTAGATTCATCAATTCAATCTCAGTCTAGACAGCTTCATTGTCAGAGTCACACCCGACTACATGTTCAGATTAGAGAATTTTGAATTATGAGATTTTTAAAGTTTAGAAGATTGTTTGGGCATGATCATGATCATGTCTGGCTCTGGACCTGTATAGACCAGTACACCCTAAGATTCGTATAGAGTCTAGTAAAAGCCTCACATTAATTAAACTAGCCATGACGTCTTCATCTACGCAAAAATTGAAACTGGTTTTCTCAACATGTAATTTTTTATATTGTGAGTCAAGCTCATTGTGATACTCTTCTGTCTACTAATTCCGCAATAGTCCACAGGCTCCCGCACAAACTATTTCCTCCAATATACTGCTATTTTTCTGTACTAATTTTTCTGTACTAATTTTTCTGTACTAATTTTTCTGTACTAAATTCCCAATGGGAATTTAATTCAATTCAAGTTTTTTACTTGTAGCTAGTCTATCTCGTATAGTACTTTATGTCAGCTGAAAGCTTTGTATGATTGTATCACTCATAGATATAATTCCAATTTGATACACTGCAAACTTAACCGGTATTACACCATTTTCAAACTAATGAGCAATGTTACTCCTACATTCCCCAACCAAACAGCCACCGAACACAGAATACCACCAGTACTAAAATTAACCAAATTCCAAGAAGAATCTACCAAGTTTAATTTGATTTTTGATAATTTGACATTTTGCCATTTTTCAATTTGTTATTATACTCGTAGCTGATATGGCTTCATACTTGTAATTTCTAAAAGTGTACACATTAATTGGTCTTACAATCCTTAATGAGTATAAACTCTTTTTCATGAATTATTATAAACTTGGATGTTCTGGGTTGGGATGACAACCAGATTGACTGATACGGCATGTTTCACATTGGTATGATACCAGGATTGCCTGCAGTGTGGCTTTATGATAATTGGTAGTAAGCTGTTGGGGTAGTAAGCTGGTGGATGTGACTGCATCTGTAACTTTAATTTTACTGATATGAGATGTTTTTCATTGTTCATTCTCTACTTTAGTGTAGATATGATTATGGCTGGTGACTGTTACCTTTCTATTGTTGGCATGAGAGTCGCACCTTACAGTCAATTCTCATACTCTTGGTACACCATTACTATTTTTACGTACACCAGATGACACCACTTTTAATGTAAATTGAGTTTTGGATTCTCTTTACATGCGATTTCATTTAAGTGTAGATTGAGTGCTGGATTCTTCTTACATAAAGATTTTATTCTAGTGCCATAGATTCGTATACTGATCTTTTTCTTGCACATACTTTAGTTCGTGGATAATTTGTCTTGCATAATCTAATTAAGAGGTCGCCTTGACTTAATTGCACTTTAAACTTGTATGTTTATTTACCAAAACTATGACTCCTGCTCAAGCTATGATTCTATTCTAAATTACTATAAAAACACCCATTTAAAACTTTTGGATGGTCTCGTAGAAGGATTTACCCTGGATGGTGGCAAGCTCCAACTCCAAAGCACTTGGCTGTCTGGAACCGTCACCGCCAGCAAAAGTACCAGCACCGTATGGAGAGCCTCCGTGGACCTCATCCAAATTGGTGATTTGGCCGAAGGCCTTGGCGTAACCAAATGGAACGTAGATCATACCGTGGTGGACAATCACAGACAAAGAGTTGACAATGGTGGTCTCCTGGCCTCCTCCTGGGGTTCCGGTGGAAACAAAGAAAGCAACAGGCTTACCGTGCAAGGCTCCGGAAGCCCACAAGCCACCGGTGGAGTCCCAGAAGGTCTTCCATTGGGCTGGGTAGCTTCCGAATCTGGTTGGGAAACCGAAAATGAAGGCATCGTATTCGGTCAAAGTGTCCAAGGTGGCAATTGGGTAGTCTGGCTTGGCTGGGGCGTGCATCTTGGCCAACACCTCCTCCGACAAGGTCTCAGGGACCTGGAAGATTTCGGCAGATCCACCAGCAGACTCAACACCCTTCTTGACCGACTCGGCCATGGTGGAGATGTGGTGGTATAACGAGTAAGTGATAATTGCAACCTTTGGAGCCATTGTGATGATGTGTTAGATAATTGTCAAGATACGGCCCATGTCGCGAACCACATATATATATATACAAAGCCGGGAGTGGCGCCCTTCGCTGTGCGCGGTAGCGCTTACTAGCTGCAGCGAAACTACTAATAATTTTACTAATTCTATTACAAAGTGTGCATGCACGGCCTGCACGGCCTGCACAATGCCCGCCCGTTCCAATCTTTTTACTAATGTGGCTTACAAACGCTGGAAACGATTAGTCGCACAGTGTGTTATATCCACTGCAAGCATTTCTTTAAAACACGCCATCCGCAGCTCCTGAAATTTGTCCTTCTCACGCCTTGCGATTTCTTTGAATTTGTTGGACTGTTTTGACTTACTTTGTTTTCGTTGTTTTAGCCTGTTATCTTAAATTGCCATGAAGATTGCCATTGTCTACTACTCCACCTACGGTCACATTGTTTCCTTGGCCAAGGCCGTCAAGGAGGGTGCTGAAAAGTCAGGAAAAACTGTCCAGGTGGATATCCTCCAAGTGCCTGAGACCTTGGACAAAGATACCTTGGAGAAGTTGCACGCTCCTGCAAAACAAGACTACCCAATCGCCACCCCCGAGTCGTTGCTCGAGTACGACGCCTTTGTCTTTGGATACCCAACCAGATTCGGTTCGTTCCCTGCCCAGTTGGCTGACTTCATGAGTAGAACCAGTGGCCTTTGGATGAACGGAAGCTTGTCCGGCAAGCCTGTTGCCACATTTACTTCTGTTTCCTCCTCTGGAGGTGCCCAGGAAGCTACATTGAGACACTTTATTGCCTTTGCTGCTCACCACGGTATGGTCTACATTCCATTGGGTTACGGTAAAGCCTTTGGCGACTTGTCCAACTTGGAAGAAGTCCATGGTGGAACTCCTTACGGTGCTGCAACCTTCGCTGGTGCTGATGGTTCTAGACAACCTTCGGAGTTGGAGTTGAGAATTGCCTCTACTCAAGGTGAAACCTTTGTTGCCAGTGCGTCCAAGTTTGTTGGATCTTCCTCAGAAGCCAAGAAAGAAACCACCACTGCTGAAAATCCCGCTCAAAAGGAAGAGAAGAAAACTACAAATGAAAAGACCCAAGCTGCATCCTCCAGAGCCTCTCAGGGCCAGAAGGAGTCTCCCGAGAAGGAGAGTTCTACATGCGCCAAGTGCATCATCATGTAACCCCGTGAGAAACTTCAAAATAGACCTCAGGATGGCTAGTAGGAGTGCCAGAGCCTCGGCTTAATTGTATCGGCGGTTGAGTCGGTTAGTAATTGTATAATAAACAAGTTAACACAAGTAACTAGAAAAGCAGAACGTCAAACATACAAAAAGGGGGAGGGAGACCAGACTCCACAAAGTTACTCTATCTCTCAACCGAAGGCTCGCGGAACCCATGGCAGCGCACAGTCACTCATGATTAAGCCACACAGAGCTCCAACTAATGCCACTTTTACGTACCGGTACTTGGGCACTGGATCAATCCAACTAAAGGGATAGCCAAAAGCGGAATCAGATACACATCCGCACGCTTGTTTTCGTTTCTTCTATTATCGCTTCGTGGAGCTTTTCAAGCAAAGGGTATAAGTGGTTGTGGGCTGGCTTTCGAGACCCACGAGAGTAACGTGAGTCCGTTTTCAGAAACGAAAGCCATAAAGCAAAGTCTTTAGCAAAAAATGCTACAGACGGAAATGTCATTGATCCATGAATCCAAGCGTCCAGCAAATTCCCTTCTTGAAAAGACACAATGACAAACCACCCAACCAACATTCTTTACTGGCACATATCATTCTCACATGGGCCGGAGCAGTCTTTAGCATTAGGGAGATCATGCGATCTTTCGTAGACTATAAGACCACTCTAACGTGAGGAAAAGCTTAAACTTCCGGAAAAGAATTCAGAGGAATTCCAAAGGAATTCTTCAAAGTTTCAGGCAGAGTCATGTGACAGCAAACAAGTGCCGAGTGAATGGTAATGCCCATCAATCCAGGACTGGACACACGAACAGAAACGAATCTTAGGGTGTACTGGTTTATCTAACACCATCCATTCAACCCCAAAGGGACCCTTTGCTTGCGTTTGAACTAGCTATTGACATCAAGTCGGCCGATACAGAAGAAACAAAAAGCCTGCGGATGGGGAGTGAATCTCGAGGACCAAGACCACGAGCTGGAGGAGCGCCGAGTCCCCAATGCGAGGCCTCCAATGAGAGCCATACTTGCGTAACGAGTAAGTGATTGAAAGAGTCAAGTCTACAGAAGGAAGTAAGTGGGGGTAGTTTTCAAGTCGCACCGGCCGGTCCCCACTGGCAGCAGCGCATGCAGTATTTCGCAGTCATGATGGGCGAGAAAAAAACTGCGGATGAATTGTGTGATCGACAGAAGGAGAATGTTTTATTTCGAAAGTTGGGATTTTGTTTCAGAATAGAACTGGGTTTATTGAGAGTGATTAAATCCAGACCAGGGGTACAAATTCTTAAGAGCAGAATTTCGAATTCACTGCTAGAGTATTGTGAGACATCAGACCCTCACATCCCAATGTTTACTCGCATTCTTTTCATATAGATGATTCCGGTATATACACGGTGGGGCCGGGTCAAGATGTTTATACGTTAATCCCTCCATCTGACAAGGGTAGTGCACTATCCATGGGTCTAACAATGGTTGACTAGTTATATGCAGAACCAGAGCCTTTTGCTTTACTGAAATTGAATCAATGGTGTCTATCTATCTTAGGGTGTACTGGTCTAAATATAGCCCACCACGATGAGTCTTGCACTGCCTCTTGATTTGATTAAATGGAATTGAGCTCATTCTCTCTCTGCTTCCCTGCTGATATAATAGTTCTTATATATCCCCTTATCTCGGGATCACGTCGGCCCATATAAGACGAGAGTGTTGTCTAGACGACACTCGTCTGGCACTATTCTTCCCATAACAATGTTTTCATCTGGCTAGTGCGTGTAAGACTCGCAAGGCGTTCACGCTTAACAAAAAAGCGAGATGTCTTGGTGTATGCAGGACCATATGGCCCGGTATGCTCGTGAGGAAAGATAATAGAAGTCGGACCAAAAGACATTGGGTTATTACCAAAATAAATGATGCTGGGACTGATATTTTCTGACTATAAATAAAAGCATTTTTCTCTCTAACAACTTTCAAAAAACAACTTTCAAAAAACAACTTTCAAAAAATAACTTTCAAAAAATAACTTTCAAAAAATAACTTTCAAAAAATAACTCAAAAAATAACTCTCAAAAAATAAGTCTCAAAAAAAAAACAGCTCTGAAGTCCTTCTACTTGACCTTGTCCATTCTTGCCACTGCTGTGTCTGCATCGAAGGTTGGAAACTTCTTTGTAATGGATGATAACAAGTTGAAGCCAATCACTGCGCGCGATCTTTCAGGCATCTAATATCTTGGTCTCGGACATCCCGCCACTATCTCCAATTTCACTTCCGACGAAGGCATTGTTACTACCAACTCCGAAAACAAGAAAGTGGTTAAGGTAATCAGCAACTGGTTCACGATTGTTGGGGAGCAATTCCCCGGCTCCAGAATCGAATTGGGCGATGACTCGAAGGTTTTAGGTTCTGAGACTATGTTGTGCACGTCACCATCGGAAAATGGTGAATTTTTGATTTTGATGTTTCAAGGCGTTAAAGAACTTTCAAGGTGTCATCCTGTGGATGTCTACTTTTTGTCTCCTGAGGAGACATCATTTCACCTGATATACGTTTCACTTGCTGGTGGAGATTCTCCTCGGCCCGTGTAGCATACTCATGTGAGCTCAAAGCCTCGTCCACTTTAATGGGATCGAGTGAAGACCGGCTTTTGATTTTCGTCGCCGTCATGTGCTTGGTCCTGGTCTGCGCTTGAGCCTGGTTGAACTCTCTCATGATGAGATGTCTGTTTGTAAGAGCCTCTTTGATCTCGTAGAGTTCATAAAGGCGTCTAAGTCCAAGGAAACAAAGCTTTGGGGCATATATTACAACCGTCTCTAGAGGTATGGTCTTTTAGGTTGAAGCCCACTTTCGATTGGGTCTGAGATGACTGAAGGTTCTGGATTTATATCGTTTATGTACCTTCGAATGTATTAGCTGTACCACTTAAATGTAGGGAACACCTTCTTGTTCACATTTGTCCTTCTCTTGAGAATAGTTTGAGAATATGAGAGTCTTTGAATAAATTTTTTTAACTTTATAAAGAAAGCGTTCATTTATCATGCACTCTTGGCTTAACCCGAAACAGAAACAATTATGTAATTGGACTTCAATACTCTAGAAAGAGGAACGTCTGTCCTCTCAGTTACTATTCTTATCCATTCCATTCCAATCATTTGAATTGATCTTACGTGTCTGACTAAAATATAGGAGCTCCCTATTGTGTTTTTACATTAGCTGATTCGATCACATTCATGAAACCTTCCTTGAATAGTCCATTCTGGAAATTTCCCTTGGAACTCCATTGATGCGTCGTGCATAAGAACACATGCGGGTGTGTACACAGCTCGTCTGTTTCGTCTGTTCAACAAATAGGTGTAACTAGATACAAAATTCTCGAGACTGCTCATATACTCGGGAAGAGTCAAGAAATTTAGCGGAGATATTTAATCTCAGTAGAGTCCAGTGCAGAGTTTCAGTGTTGCTGTTGGTGTATGGGAGACTCTCACAGGCCAATGAATCTCATACAACTGAACAATCTGAACACTATTTTCCGGCTACAGAAAAACCCACCGATTCCAATATCGAGGTATTTTTTGGTAAATTCTGGAAATTTGTCAGTATAGACTACTCATTCGTCGGTATAGGCTGTCCAGGGATTTGGAAGATTTGTCGAGTGACCTTCCATCACTCTCCACGTTTGACCGAAAATGCGGGTGCGTGAGGCACTAATTTGCAGTCTTTTGCAGTCAATCGCGCATGCAACTTGTGGCAGTATAAAGAAGGTATTGCGAATGTGGATTCTGAAAATTAGGAGTAATTGTACTTTTTTTCTGACTTAATCAAATTAAACGTTTTAGTCCAGGCAGAATTTTTTATATCTGTTTTGTTTGGTACACACAATTCAGTATAGTACAGAGAAATACCAGTAATTGGATGAAAGCTGCTCACACTTGAATCGTAAAAAGATCCATACACATTATACAATCACTTAAAAACCACTTGATGAACCCAACAACTACAAGCTTCACTGGGATTATGTGTACGGCCAGTACTACTTGACTCATATTCCACGCCCTTACGCTTCTCTCACAGCCTCTACTCAACCCGCGTCTTCACTCACCAATAATAAAGACTCCACTATAATAGTCGACCAAAGAAGTGTTCTTTTCCTCTCTGTTTTTTTTAGTCTGTGAAAGCACTTGTCTCAAAGGCACCCACAATGGCATGCCAGAGAGGAATGATATCCAACTAAAACCGTCTGCCCTAGCTAGACTAATTTTCTAGAATAGACCAGCACACCCTAAATCATAAGGATTCCTAATGAGTCAGTTGTCAATAGCTAGTAATCAGTAGTTAGATTCTGTGAGTCAGTAGTCTTAACAGGCCGTCCAATTACCAGTAATCTAATGATTTCATAGTCAGAAAGATTTCACAGTAAACTATACTACACCTCAAGTAAACATTGGTGGATTTTACGGTTCATTGGTGGACTTTAGGTTATTACTAGACATTCTAACCGTAACAAGTCACTTAAAAACAGGGACTGGTGTGGGGTTCTAGTCAATTGGATTCAGGTTGGCAGTGCAAACATACATTCAATACAGAAAGATTCTAAACAAGAAAGTTTTAAACGTGTTAAATAGTCATTGATCAACGACACAAGTCACATTTTCGAAAAAAGGTAGCACAGGCGATAGCACAAGAAATAGCAGCAGAAATAGTGATTGTGCATCACGCATGCTGGTTGCCAAAAGCCTTGAGGTATTCGACTCCATCAACACATTGAGGCACAGTCTTTTGGTTTGGACCGAGCTGGGCAAAAATCTTCTTGCCAATATCCACAGACATGGCCGAGCTATCGTGTTCCAAAATCAATCCGCGGCCGTTGTTGTTCTGCAGGAACTTTTCGATTTCAGGGTAGAGCTCCTTATCCGACATCTGGCCGCCACTAGAGGCAATTTGCCAGTCAAAGGTGTCAAAGTCCCAGAGCACAGATTGCATGCCAAACTGGCGGATGATGCTACGCACCCGGTTGTCCACTCCGCCGTATGGAGGACGGAACCATTTGGGCAAGTGGCCATCGGTAGCGTTCATGGCCCACATGGACCATTGAAGCTGAGCGACAATCTCCTCATTTTTAAGAGATGGAAGAAACTTGTGGGACCACGTGTGAGAGGCCATGACGTGGCCTCTGCTAGCGGTATCCCGGTAAACTTGAGGAAAGCGTACGACGTTGCTACCAATGGTAAAGAAAGTAATAGGAGTGGTCAAATTGTTGACAAGGTCCATAGTGAATGGAGTAGGCCCATCGTCAAACGTCTGGCTCAAAGATGAGCACGTGTAAACGTCATCGGGGGCTACACAATGATAACAGTCGAACGAACACACTTGATCATTGTTCCATTCCGACGCACAAGTACCTTGAGAATGGTTCCAGCGGTCCAGATCAAAGGGCAACTGGTCAAGCAGGACAAAGTCAAGAGGAATGTACGGAGGGTCCATTCCAGGCCAATCATCCAAGTGAGTGATATCTTTGAGCCAGTCTGGAAAGGGCAACGGAGCCTCGAGGGCCTTGTACTCAGGAGTGTTAGAAGGTGTGAACTCTGCAAGAGCAGGAACCAAAAGGAAAAAGGCAAATGCAAACATTGACTACTAGTGATCCAAGTATTGAATCGGAGAATGTAAGAAGGCGGAGGTAAAAGAAGATGAAGATGAAGATGAAGAAGGATAAGAAAGAAAATGTAGAAAGAAGGTGGAAAAAAAGAGGGAATGGGAACGAGATATATAAGGAGGTCCCCAAAGACCGGGGTCGCATCGCAAAGCCATGTTGGACCACAGAGAAGGCGCCGCACAAAACACTGCATGGCACTACACAGTTAGGTCACGTACGCCTGTTCATTGATTTCAAGCTAGCCTAGATTATTCTATCCTCACACATACCCTCGTCCCGATGCTTATGCGATCTTTCTCTCTGCCTCTGCAGACAAACGAGCACTCAACTCATTCTGCTCCTTGACGGCTCTGGTCAAGTACTCAATCATGATGATATCCTGGTTGTGGGCCTGGAAGTGGTTTTTCAAGCCTTCCAAGTCCGACAAAATCGTGGGTTTGTTCAACAACGTATTACTCAAGGTTCTCAACATGTCAAGATCTGCGTCCGAGTTGGAGAAGTTGCTGATGGCATTCAACATGGCATCGAGATTATCTTGCACGGCCTTGATTTCACGAGACACGTTGGACAATTGTTCGTGCTCCATCTGGGCAATGTTGTTCTTAGAAGCAGGAGTTTGGCTGACCTTCTTCATGGCCAAGTTCTCAGAGATGGTGCTAGACTCCACGTGGTGTGGAATGGGCGAAAAGATGTACAGAGTGCTGGTGGTGACGGTCTTCCAGCCGATTTTCTGCACACTACCGGGTTTACCGACGGCAGCTCCGATGTATGTGGTCAATTCAGGGAACTGGATCTTGCCCTCGTCCATGTACTTGACATTAAGGTAGATGGCGGGGAAGGGGTAGGCTCTGTCCGAGCCCTTGGAGTAGAAGTCGTGGATCAATCCCGTGGAGCCATCGATCTTTTGCGAGCAGTCGAACCATCCCAACACAAACTCCTTAGGGTGGGCCTTCTTGTATAAAGAGTACATGGCCTTGTGCTTGTGTTCCTCAATGGCAATGGAGTCACCGGTCTCCTGACAAGGCACCATGAAAGCATCTCTGACCTCGACGTTGGAGCCGTCGTCGGATCTGACTCCCACCAAGGTACCAATGACTCTGTTCTGGTCAAGGTACTGCTTGGAGACGATTTCCAAGATCAGGAAAAGGGCGGGGTTGTGGATCTTGACCACCACGGGCGACGCAACCGATGGGGCGGCGGGGGCGGTCACCGTGGGCCTGACCAAGTGCATGAAAGTGTCAACCATTATGAGTGTTGAATGGTCTTCTGTATGGGAAACCATGACTTTTTTTTCACACTTTTTCTGGTGTCGCACGCCGGTCACGTGCGCCTCCACCGCGCTCTAGCATCAGCATCAACTGGCCCCAGGCCTGAGAAATGGTACATCAAAAGACCAGGAGAAAAACCAAGATCCAAGAAATGAAAAAAAAATGGAAAATGGAAAAGTCGGCTACATCTTCATATTCACCTTTCTTTTTATTACATGCTGTGAAAATATGCAGTTCTACATTTTACATTTCTACAATTTACATTTCTACAATTCACAGTTCTATAGAGACCTACTCTGAGGAATGGGATACACCGCACTAATTCCATGCGCCATTCCTAATCCCAAATCTTCACTATATTCCGTCTGACTCTAAATTTGTCTGACTCTAAATTTGTCTGATTCTAAATGAACATTCTACTAATTCGATGTTTTCTACGAATTCAATAATTTATTTATTCAATTCTTTCTCCATATTATTTCGTGTACTTTTTTTTCCGCCTTGTTAGTCCAGTCTCTACCTCTTGGTAGGCTTCGCACTCGGTATCGCAGTATCAACGCTCACCGTTTCTCCCTGGCACAACACCGTTTCTTAGGCACACAGCTCACCATGGCAGAGCAAGCAAAGCATGGGGATTTCAGCAACACGTGGCTCTTCAGCGAAGATGCGTTTCTCTCCAAGTGCCCATCCCGGCTGCTGATGACCGTGCCCCAGGACCTCAAGACAAGAGAGCTGATCTTTGCCTTTCTCATGAAGTTGGGCACGGAACTCAAGCTTGACGGCAGAACCATTCTTGCAGCCACCATCTATATCAACCGCTTCTTCATGAGGGTTCCCATCACCACGTCCAAATACTTTGTGGCGTGTGCTGCCGTGGCCATCAGCTGTAAGCTCAATGATACATACCGAGCCCCAGACAAGGTGGCCTTGACGGCGTGCATGATCAAAAACCCCAACCGTCAGATTGACCAGCACAGCAGCTTGTTCTGGCAGTGGCGGGACCAGCTTCTATACCGGGAAGAGCTTATTCTCAAGCTCCTCAACTTTGAGTTGAACGTCGAACTACCTTATGACTATATCGACGAAATCCTCTCTCAACGGGACGAGCTGCTGCTGGACCCATTCCTGCTCCGGCTCCCGGAGATCCTTAAGCACACCATCTCCAAAATAGAACTAATCAGTGCTTTGCCGGTGCTCGTGGCCTTTGACATGCGGGTATTGTTTGCTATCATGCTTATATTAACAGTGCACGAGGCCCGAACCCGCTTTGACGACTGTGAAACAATGGCGATTCCACCGGGGTTTTTGGAGCTGAATTTGCACTGCTCCAGCAAAGATGCCTACCATTGTTACCAGTATATCCAGAGACTCATGAGTATCTGCCGGGACCCCAAGGTTCCGAGCCATCATAACGTGCTCAAAAAAATCTCCATCATATCCAAAGAGGACTTTTATAACATAGCTGGCGTTCCAAGCCATGGGAGTGCATCTGGAAACGAATCATCAGACATCTCCAAGGAGAACATTCAAACAAAATAGATCCTTTCTTCTACATCTTTCTAGGGTAGTGTATATTATATTGCATATAGCATTCGTCTTTTTTTGTAGAAATGGACTATTGCAAAGAAAATGTACTATTTTGCGTCATCTTCAACTTCTTTCACTTCTAGTTCTTCTAGATCCAGCTGTGGTTCTTCTTTCACCTCATCCTTCGATTCTGCTTCTTCTAGTTCTTCTTTCACTTCTTCGGGTTCCTTTACTTCTTCAACATTTTCAGTTTCCTTTACTTCTTCATCTTCAGGTTCTTCTTTGACTTTTTCCTGTGCTTCCATCTTTTCGGATCGACTCTCAATGTTGGCTTTATCTTGGCTTTCAGGATCCTTGGCAGATGGCAGTCCTGCGTGGGAATCCTCTGCTGGATCCACCTCAATCACCAGCTCATGGTCGTCTTCCTTTTCGTCTCCCTCCTCGTTTCCATCCTCTTGACGTTCAGTCTGGTGATTATTCTTCTCTGTATCTTCCACCTCTCCTTCCACAGTTTCTGCTTCTGCCTCTTTTTGTTCACCAGAAGGTTCGACTTCCATGTCTTCCACAGTCTCAGACTCCTCAATAGCCGCTAGTCTTTGGGAAATCTCGTCCTCGTGTCTTTCAGCATACCCTATGAATTGCAGAAGATCATCGTCTAGTAGAACCTCGCTGTACTTGATATTGTAAGGAAGGGCATTTTTGAGCTCGGCAGAAGGGGCCACGGCGTTGTCCTTGGACCCATCCTTCGGGTCTTCTGCTTCGTACAGCAGAATGATGATGTAGTCGTTTTTTATGCTCTTCTCCACCTGTGACCTAAAGTATGCATAGCTGTCCTCGCTGTCTGCCGGCGTGGGGTGATACCTCTTGTTCTTGTGCACGGCCATAACGTCATCCTGGATGCAAGAGTTGAGGAACTTCATGTTCTGGCCCAACTTGACGTCTTTCTCCGCCAAGTACGCTAGCCACGAGAGCTTATCGTTGTTCAGAAGCTCTTCGTCCTCCAAGTCGTCCATGAGCCCGTTCTGGTTATCAGTATTGGCGTCATCG
This sequence comes from Metschnikowia hamakuensis, assembly GCA_002370815.1. Taxonomy (NCBI): domain Eukaryota; kingdom Fungi; phylum Ascomycota; class Pichiomycetes; order Serinales; family Metschnikowiaceae; genus Metschnikowia; species Metschnikowia hamakuensis. The sequence continues at coordinate 84,585 of NKZZ01001948.1, read as the reverse complement.
TTCTGCTTCAACTGGTTATAGAACTCCTGGCGTTCTCGTAATCTTCTCTTCTTGCGCTCCTGGTCGGTCTCGGCCGAGGTATCAATCTTCCTCTTTTCCATCAAATTATACAAGAGAGCCGGGGGAATGCTATTTAGCTTTCGGCTGGTTCGGAAGATATCACTATACTTGACCCAGTTCAAAAGCGACTCGAGCGACTTGGTGTTGGTATGGCTGTCCGGGCCGTCGTCGTTCTCTTTAGGCTTCAAGAGGCCCACGCCCAAAAGCGCCTCCAGCACATCGCCAGCGGTGATTTCATTGGTATAAGCCGCCCGTTCCAACGCAAAGTTCTTGGTCACCAAAAGCATGTGTTCAAACTGCCGGATGTAGATATCCGTGATGATATTGAGCACCATGGGCTTGCACTTATCGAAGCCAGAAGCCTTGAGGATCTGCGAGACGGAGATCCGGAGAAGCGCCAGGTAAAACGTATCATCCATATCGGCAGATTTGCTTTCTGTATGTCCAAGGTGTGTTGAGCCAAGGTGTGTATATGAGCTTTGGTGGAGTGAGCTTTGGTGGAGTGGGTTTTGGTGGAGAAGAGAAGCGCGTGCGGTGCTCACTGCTTGGAGTATGGGAAACTGCTATACTGGCTGCGACACTCAGACTAACATACTCTCCAAAGTAACCTGTGGTGACCACACTGTTGATTTTAGTTTAAATGAACAAAATATATAGTAACCGTAATCCTGTATATGGATTCATTTGGCCAAATGATTTATTCTGGGTTATAGGTTTACTTGGGTGTTGTAGGTATATTTATGTTTCTTCCAACCTATAAACTAACTACGTTTTTTTGACTACGAATTAAATTTTTTTTTTTTTTTAATTACGATGTATTTTTTCTGATACAAACTTATTACGAATTTTTTACTACAATTTTTTGAGGACAGAGCCATCGGCTTCGGGTCTACCATTAAACCTGTATATAACAATGGTACTACGGTGGATTTCAATGAAGATGTAAAGAATGAGAAATGTCAATGAACATAACAATTTGGTGCGTTAATTTTTGTTAGCTAAAAACCAGAATCTGATGAGTCCATCCACCAATTTGTTTGGTGAAATCAGGGAAAAAATAGGTTCTTGGTATTTTCATTTTTGGTCTTGTGATAGGCTATTTTTTTTTTGGTATTGTTCGGATTATTCTTGTTTATAGGTTTTGTTTATAGGTTTTGTATGAGGGTGGACTGCTGGCTTTTCTCAAGGTAAGATTATTTGTGGGTTCTCAGTGCGCTTGTTTTTCAGCTCTTTTCCTACATATCTCAGTCAAATACACACTACCCAAAGTAACTTTTTCCATTCATTTAATTTATTTGATTTTCTCTTATTTTATTTTATTTTTTCTTTCCTATAACACTTTATGACTACAGAAATTTAGTCAATGTATATTCTACTAATTCTTGGACTCCGGTAGACGTAGAGTACTGCGCATAGAGAGTCAAGCCTACCACGAACCAGCCACGGCCTCTACAACCCCTGTTGCAAGCGTTCGCTGATTTTCTTGGAGGCAAACGACAAGGCATTGAACAAACCCTTCTCGGAAATGTCGATGTTCAAGTTCATGTCGCTGGGCACCACCGAGCCCGAAGGAGGCTTGGTCACTCGACTCACAATGATGGCCGGGTCAATCTCCAAGATAATCCCGTCATCAATCGTCTCATCTATACACAAGCACACCATATCGTATTTCTGCAAGATGGTGGCCTTGTCCAAGGAGTTCTCCAATAAGATGGTCAAGGCCTCGTTGATGTTGTTGGTCAACGAGTATAGCATGGACTCGTTTTCATTGATGGCTCCAACAATCACCAAGATCACGTCGTTGCTTTGTTTGTAGGTGACCAAGTGGTTATCGTACAACAAGATGTCCTGGTGCTCTTTATTTATCTTGCCGTAGACGGCCTTTTCGAATGTGGCCTGTTGCTGTGGAGTCTTGTATGTCTGGGAGGGGCTGTCTATCTGGTAATAATTGGCATATAATCTCTGGCCTTCGCTGCCCAAAATCAATGCGGCACTCACCGTGTAGAGAGAGATGTTCAACGACATGGTAGACACGTATGATCTCCTTGAGAAATTGTTGAGGTGTTGATACCCGTGTGTGCGTGCGAAGCTCAATTCATCTGTGATCGACATAACCTTTTGCGATTTCTCAATTGCGCTTGGTCCTACTGCTTCAATTTCATGCTTAATTGTTTCTTATTCTCGGTTTCATGCTTAATTACTTATTATTCTCATTTTCATGCTTAATTAGTACTTATTATTCTCTATTCATGCGCCGATCAAGTTGAAGATAAACTCCAAGATGACCTTCTGAATGGGGTTTTTCTCATAGTAGTCTTCAGTCAAGCCCATCACCGCCAACGAATTGGCCCTTTGTGCTGCCACATGCCTGAAGCCATACACAAAGTTGAACACCAAGCCAGCCATCAATCCAAACGCAATCACCAAGGGTCCGGCCACGTTGTCCAAATGTTTATCGGATCTCTCCATGATGACTCCTCTTCTCTTCATGTAGATGTAGTAGCCCCAGACACCGGAAAAGATGGTTAATCCAAAGTATATGTAGGCCAAGTTAGTAGCCAATCTCCACGAGTTGGCCTCTCCTGCCGAAGAGTAGATCACAAAAGTCAACGTGGAAAGCAACGTGGTCACGTGCAACCATCTGTTGAAGGTACGTTCGTTGGCAAGCCACACCTTGGGCTCGATTTTGAGTGGTCCAGCATTTTTGATGTACATGTCAGGCTTCACCACTCCCGTGGGCAAGTCGATTTCCTCATCTTCCGAATCTGCATCGAGTAATTTGGAAAACTTGGATGAAAAGTTGAGGAGCTTGTTGCCTCTCTTCTTATCGTCTTCCCCAAAGTCTTCATCTGAAGATTGGTCGAGATCGGCCCCGGATGTTCCATTTACATCCTCCGTCTCCTGCACCGGCTGCAAAAAATCAGAGTTCAGACGGTCGGACCTGGTCTGAGAGTCGAAATTAAGCATGTCGGAGCCGGAAAACGACTTAGACCTAGGCGCATAGCCCGAGGCCGTGGAAGAATTGGCCAACATCGACTTGAACTTTTTGATGTTGTCTTCGTTACTTTGTAGCTTGGCCATTTTGTCCTTGGTGTCGTTATATGCCTGTTTTGGATCGAACTTCAAGTCAGTTTCCAATTCGTTGAACCAGAATGGAATGTTATCCAACTTATCGTCCTCCAAAAACAAGGCTCCGATACCATGAATGAATTTGGAAAAGTTAGGGATCTCCTTCACCATATGCGACTGGACCAATTCGTCGATCCAGAGGAGCTTCCTACCCTTCTTTCTGAGCTTGATTTTGACCTCGAGCTCAGCGTATGGGAACTTGACGTATTCGCCTTTTCTCAATAACGACTGTGGATTGGCGCCTTTGGAGTCAATGTCTGTTCTATGCCACTTGCTTGGGTCTCTGATTGGTCTTGCATGGTCGAAGGAGTCCTCACGAATGAAAAGAATGTCGGAATCGATCACCACACGCACCTTATCGTCACCAGGAATCTGGAAAGCAGTTCTTTTGTAGGTTGTTCTGAGACATGGCTGCACGTGGTTCTCTTCGAAGTACTTAGAGAAGCTGTCGATGTGCTGCTTAACCTCGTCGATTTGATCGGGAGATCTGCCCTTTTTCCGCAACTTATTGAGGTACTTTTTAGAGTCGAACTTGCCGGAGACAAAGTCATCCAAGTACTTTTCCTTGATGGTGAACTTCTCGTCCACATCGTAAGTTTCCGATTGCTTTTCGAATGTCTTTTTCTCAATCAGAATGTCGGGTTTGTTGTATAAGGGCCCCACCCACTTGATTCTCAAGGTGGACGCATTGGGAGACTTGATCAACTTGTTGTTGTACAAGTCAAAGTTCTCATTGTCAAAGTACAAGCAATTGATTCTGGGGTCGTTTTTACCGAATTTGGAGATCTCGCTTTCATCATCATCATCGTCATCGTCATCATCATCATCGCCATAGTAGTTGTTCTTAGAGTTGTACACGAGAACAGGGAGATGACGCAAGATGGTAGCCTTCACCTCCATTAAGTTATCGGGGTGAACCCAGAACTTGAAGGACTTGAATTCTTCAGCAGCGGAATCCTCGTTGAAAGAAGACAATTTTGATAATGATTGGTCGATATCGTAGTTGTCCCGCAAAAACTGGAACAAGGCGGAGATCTTGAACAAAAGAGGCGAGTAGTCCTCGGAATGGAAAGGCAAGCTCTTCAACCGGACATTCAACAATGGTTTCACGGAGTAGGCCGGGTGCAAGCGGTCGTGCTTTTTGACGATTTTGGTGAAGCCAGTGTAATTCAATCTCTGGAAGTGGTTCAACTCCTGAGTCACGTTTAACACCAGGTCCAATCTGCCCGAGAAATTCAGCACATCAAACTGAGCACTAGGAGATTCGGTTTCAGCCTGTAAAGCGTCAAGAATGTCGTTCAACTCATCGTACTTGTTGAGCTGAAACGTGTAGACCTTCTCCAAGTCCGAGTCCAAGGCACTAACAAACACCTGCTCGTCCTTCTCAGTCCAAGCGTTTTTGATGATGACCCCCTCCTTCAAGAGCTTCTTCAAATGCGTGTAATTGATGTAATACTGCTTCCACGGCGTGTAGATCTCTCTGCTGAGTTTGCTATCAAAGAGCATTTTCTGGGCGTCTCCGTCGGGGCTGGCGTCTTGGGGGCTCGTATCCTGAGACATGTTCGGCCGCTTAACAATGCTGTACTAGGAAAAATACAAACGACCACTAAAAAGAAAGAATGGTCGGTGTAGGCGGGTGCTCACTATTTAAATGCGTCTTGATTGAGCGAGCGGTGTGTCTATCGTAATAGATAATGAGCGAGCCAGTCCTGCACACAGGCCTTTCCGTAGCACGTGGGGGGCCTTAATACCCCTGCCTCCACCAAGTGTCCACCATGCTTTAATTTCCTAATCCGGAGGGGGCAAAAAAAAGCGGTTTGCTGGTTCATTTTCCAAGAAGAAATAATAAAAAAAATAGCCACTATATTCTCAACTTCATGCAACTGTCATTGGTCTATAGAGTCTACAGTGGGCCGTTTCTCCGGACGCAGGTGAGAGATGCGAGTCTAATGATTAGACAAAATGGACAAATGGACAAATACAAATGGACAAAAAAGACAAATAGACAAATGGACAAAAAAGGCAAATAGACAAATAGACAAATGGACAAATGGACAAATGGACAAAATCATCAAACACAAGACAATTGTACATATATCAACCATATCACTAAACATGAGTATCTAGGGTTTATTCTATCTATGCAGTCCTCCACAAGCAGTAGTTAATTAAAGACTTGATCCAGCACTATATACAGTACAACACACTATTCCGCACTACATACAGGCTAACTCAACACTATTCAACCAGTATTTCTATAAGAAGCACTGATCAATCCTGGAAATAGTGCCATGAGAATATAGTTACACTGGAGACAATATAAAGAGTGGAGTGTGCTGGAGTGTATATTACAATTATTAGTTATTAGTACAGTTCTCCTCTTCTCCTATCAAACAAGGCCTCTCAGAATATTTGTACCAGATACTAAAGGGATGTTCATGGATTATTTATTTTGGCTAGAGTACCATCAAATGTACAGACCCAGGCTATTATATAGTAATAGATAAAATAGATAAACTACTATACTTCTATACTACTCTACTACTCTACTTCTCTACTACTATACTACTATACTCTACTACTATACTTCTCTACTACGATAGTACTCTACTACTACTCTACTGTACTATACTACTCTACTACTATACTACTCTATCTACATACTTTTAACTCTACATAGTACTTCTCTACACCATCACAGTATAGCGATACTCTTCTATATTACTACTTTATTATGATACTCTGCTATACTACTCTACTTTACTCGGGTCTACTCTACTCTACTCGAGTCTACTCTACTCTTTTCTACTCATGACTTGGACTCTGGTGACTATATATCTTGTGACTTTGCCACTACGACTATACTAAAGTGTATATTACCAAGTGTAGTCCTAATAGTAGCCCTAGTAAAGTTCTATTATCATCATTAGGCTTATTATTATCAATAGGTTTGTAAAAGCTTATCGTAAATAAAGAAGCCTCTGATTCAGTTCAAATTCACTGGGTGGTCATTTTTTGGCGAGATTATGTGCAAACATTCCTAAAGATAAAGGTGTAATCAAAAAGCTCTTTCTGGTATGAGGGGAAATATCATGGATTGTATAACGGAACAACAAATTGTACGGTTGTGGGAGAAAAAATGAGTTATTTTGGAGATTATTATGGAGATTATTTTGGAGATGATTTTGGAGATTATTTTATGGGTCTTTTGAAAATTATTTTTTTGGGGTGTTTTTTGGGGTGTTTTATGGGCTAATTTGGGGCCCTTTTATGCATACGTTCTATTCAATTAAGAAAAATCATTCTTTAGCTGGGGTCATAAATCTAAGCAAAAATCATAATCTTTATCAATACCAATGGACGTTTTGGGGGGCATCCATTTTCACCATGCTCATTATCATCACTAGGTTTATTATCATCATTTTTGGTAAAGTAGCAGTCTTAGAAAAGTAATGGGGAGTAGTTCAAGTGAAGCAGTAGCCAGGTGGATTGGAAAATGCTAAGGAATTTCTGTTTGATGAATTATAATTACATGAGATTTTATTAGAATTGGTAGTACTGGTTTAGAGTAGTGCATAGTCTACACACATGGCTTGAAGCTCAGTTTTGTTCCCACTTTCCAGCAAGACTTTCCAGCTCTTGCTGGTAAAATTCCAATAGTGCATAAATAAAAATAAAATACTTTACTATATTATGATTTACAACTACACTACTACTAATAATACTATTACTGTGTGTGTATGTGAGCTCTTCCTTTATCAAATCTCGTTTGGAAAACACAAGGACTCCTTTACTTTATCCTGAAAATATCATAATGACCTGAAATTTTTCTACAGAAAAAGTGGCTCTTTTTCAACAAGGTCTTTTCTCCCAAATCTTTTACGGTAGAAGTCACGTGACACCGCCGATGACGCTTAAGAACTAGATAAAATAAGGCAGTGGTACATTTTGGACCGGCATAAGTTTAGTAAAGTACCAAAAAATATAGATCAGAAGTGTAGAAGTGGTGACATGGAAATCAGGAAATTAGAGTTTGAATGGGACTTGGACAGACAACTATTTGGATATAGTACTATAAGCTATAATGACTTTTAGGTCAATTTGTCTTGATGTAATTGATTCTTTTCATTTTGTAAGCCCATCTCCTTGACCTGTATATACTTCTTTTTTTTTGTAGCTAAGTGTGTAGATAATTAATTCCACGATAAGTATATAAATGGATATAGATGTATGTTATAAATAGTTAAATCCAATATTGGTATACCTCAAGGGACAATTAGAGTCCTATTTTGATATATTTTCATTTTCCTTTATATTCTATTTTTTCCATTTATCACCAGTGATAGTTGATTGATTATAGGAAGAACCATAGCTCTTAGGACTACTCTAAAAGGCTGCAACCCCCGGAACTGTTCCGCGACACACCCGTGCACCAGACAAGGTCAGCAGAAAAAGGCCCAACGCAAACCCCCTTTTTTCGCTCCAAATTTTCTGGGAGTTGGCTTGTTGGAATTCTGGAATTCCGGACATTGCAATGAATCTTTTAAAAGGGAATTGAATTACGTGGGTGCTCGGTTATACCACCTCCGCTGGCAATTCCGACCGCACGCTGACCGCACCCTCGGATCTCCCCAACTCACTACAACATCCCAAGCAGTTGGACAAAAACTTTCCTATTTAACATATAATTCTATTTTTGAGCTTGTCTCTTAGTCTCGAACAAATAAACTTTGAAAAATCGTCTATAAAATAATTTTCTCTATTCTTACATAATCTCTTATTATAAACATGGAGAAGAGCTTGGCTGGGGCCTGCACCCGTGCACCACTCAGTACTCATGTTTCGTTGGTTCGCAAACCATACGCCCCATGTCCACTCTACCCTTGGATGACAATCCAGTATCTTCCAGAGCAAGCCTACAATATGTGCCGCCGGGCTTCCTGAGGCCTCTACCGGACTTGACCTACAATTTCTCCCAGACTCTCTCGTCGGAAGCTGCCCATGGTAAGCTCTCGCTCCGACACCAAGCCCTCGACCTCCTCAAGGCCTCGGGGTCCTACATCCTCATTCTTTTGCTTCGATCGCTTTCCTATGGGTTCAGTCTACTAGACAAGTACGCCTTGGGGATTTATGGCAATGTGGAAGGCCATGGCTTGTGTGCAGGACCGGATGGAAACTATAATGGATGTTCCACCCATTCACGTATCGGGGCTTTTGCTCCAGAGGCTGCTTTAAATGGTACGCATTATGCTTCTGCTGCTTTAAATGGTATGCAGTATGCTGGTGCTGGGTCAAGTGTTTCCAACAAAATCGGCTTTGATATACTGGACATCCCGGAGGCTATTCCGTCCAGTACTCCCCGTGGATCGCTGCCTGTTCAGCCCAATGTGCTTCCTGAAACCCACACGCAAACGTCTCGTGGCAACTCGGATATCTTCAAATACATTTTCGAGGTGGATAATCCCGATGACGATCTGGTGATGGAGTGTCAATATGGAACGTCGTTGCAATCCACTTCTGGTTCCAAGTACGTGCCCCGTGGCAGCATGTATAACCACCAATCAGACGAGAACGAGGTCTCTGCCGTTGACCTCTTGAGGACCGAATTATCCACCCCTCGTGATGAGTACGACGATATGATTTCCAGATTCTACAAGCCGTTCAAACAGGCTCCACACCAGCATTACTCTTTGACCAATGCTATTCTAGCATTCAAACCCACCAGCGACTTCTCCCAGACCCTCAAGGAGAAAAGGGTCCAAATCCAGCAATTGGTGTCCCGGGAGCGAAAGCAGGCCCAGTCATCCATCCAGCCACTTAGTGCTGACCAACTACTGCTGGTCAATAAGTACTGGTCATCGAAACAGTCCATTCCGGTGATCTCGGCATTCTCCATCGATATCCTGGCCAGAGACCTCCAAACGCTCCGCGACTGCAGCTGGCTTAATGATAATGTTATCGACTTCTACTTGTCTCTTGTCTCGGAGAGTGTTCTGGATACCTACTGCTGGACCACGCATTTCTTCTCCACTCTCAAGAGCAAAGGGTACCAGGGAGTTGCACGGTGGGCCAAGCGCCGGAAAGTCAATTTGGCGGAAAAGAAAAAGGTCATTGTGCCGACTAATATCATGGGCACCCATTGGGCCGTTGCGGTGGTGGATAACATGGCCAAAACCATCGCGTACTATGACTCGTTGTCTTCTGGAGGAAACATGAAGGCCGTTGAGATCTTGCGAGATTACATGACTAAAGAAAGGGAACGGCTACAGGCTCCTCCCATGGAGTATACACTTTACTCATGTATGAAGACTCCGCAGCAGCAGAATGGCTACGATTGTGGGGTGTTTACTTGCACTGTGGCACGATATGTTGCAGGCGACTCTCCATTGAGTTTCTCCCAGAACGACATGAAGGTGATTCGACGAAGAATGGCCTACGAGATTTTAAGCAAATCTTTGATAGATGGCCCCAGCCAACCTCATCTCTAATACTCTTCATTTACCCATCTAAGGGTCTATATATACAAAGCCTTTAAAGCCTTCAAGACCTTAAAACCAGCTGTTCTTGGGTTTCCCGAGAGCTGCAATCTCCTTGACTTCGCTCTCGTAGGTCTGGACCTTTTGTGTGGATGCCAAGATCTTGCTGCTCAAGTACTCTGCTCTCTCTTTCATGCTCTTCACGTCTCTGGAGTCAGCGAGCTTGGCGATTTGGTCCTCGAGCTTGGCGAGCTTGGCATTCTCAATGGCAATCAACTCCGTGTAGTAGTTGGTCTCGTACAACTTGAACACCGTCTGGTCGCCCACCAAGTCCTTGAAAGCGGCCTTGAAAAGCGGTCTTCCTGTAGAAACAGCCTTAATGATGCCTCGATCTCTCTTTAAGGAGATGAGGTCATCTTTCTCCAAAACACCCAACGTTTGCACCGTATGGTAGTCGAGGGAGAATAAGGGAGATTGCACCAACTTATCAATATCAACGTGGTCATCTTTTGCAAGAGCCCGAATGAGCGCCCAAAGCTGTGCTGAGTTCCATGGGATATCAGCAGAGCCCTGGTCGGTGTTGATATTGAGGAAGAACGTGGTGATTTGCTCTGAGGCCTGGTGGATCATTTCATTAAGAGCAGCTTCAGGCTTTTCTCCTGTCTTGACCCGTCTGACAAATGCTTGCAAATCCAGCATCCGGCCTCCAAGTGGCTCAAGGCACTTGTCTATGTTGGAGTGGAAGCTGGCGTCCTTCAATTGCTTACTGACATAGTGCTTTGCACTGGCCGGAGTGGCATCGTTCAAGGAAATGGTCTTGAACACCTGGTTGGGAAGTGCTTCTGTCAAGTGCAGAGTGCTTCCGGAATCAGCAGAAATGAAGATCACGTGGGCCAGGTTATTCTGGATTAACTGGCCGGCCCAATTTGCCAATGCCTTGTAGATGAAGTCATGGGGACTATCCGACTTTCTGAGAAAGTTGTTGATCACCACCACAGGCTTGACTTCCGGATGCAGCTGCAAATAGTCATCTTCTTTAGCTCCCACGATCTTGGTGTCACTACTTTCGGATTGATCTGCGTGTTTCAACTTCTGCTGGCGTTCAATTTCACACTTGTAGGCAGGGAATCCATCAAGTGCCACATCTCGGATGGCCTCCAGAGCCAACAGCAACATGTTCTTGTACTGGGTTTCCTTGGACTCGCTGAGACCTGATTTCTGGCTTGTTAACCCTTGCAAGCCTAGATCAATGAACTGAGACACGGTGTTGGTCCATGTGAAGAGGGGGAAGTAACCCAATTGGGAAGCTCCAGCCTTCAAGAACTCGTTATCACTTCTGGCTTTGACCAAGTTGTTACAATCAATATCCAAGAGGTTCTTCTTGTATACCTGGTCAATGTTCAAGGCATGGTCAAGGACAAACTCTTTCTCGCCCGAACCTTTGGGGCCTTTCACCACAATAAAAGTGTTGGCATTCTCACACACCCAGAAGTGCAATTGGTTAGCCTTTTCGGCCCGCTCAGACCAGTAGATGTCTGCGTCCAACTCTTCAATGTCCACCTCTTGTTTATGGCCTCCGGTGAGGGATTCCAACGAGTCTCCAATAAAGTGCTTGCTATCACTAAGACTGGAAACTATCAAGCTGTAGGGTATGGCAATGGCCCTCATGTACCATTTATCCTTATGGGCGTCCCAGCTGTAGTACTGCTTGATCCTGAACTCGATGAACTGTTTTCTGATTGGCTCAAAGATAAGCACGGCTATCGTGGCCAAGAGAGCCAAGATCACGGGAATAGCGATTCTCTGGTGGTTGGCAATGAGATCCCTAATGACATTGACCCTCTCAACTGGGATGTACTGGAGATGCAACGTGGTTTTGCCTCCATCAAGAACCATGCCCGTAATACAGTTCTTGGCCCGGATACAGGACGTAGTGAACCTGAAGATAATAGTGGCCGTAGCGTTGGACGACGAGGCCGGAATGATATCGATGATCGTACCGTATCGCCTGAAAAGCAAATACAACTCCTCCTCAGTCAACGGGTTACCCTCCGGAATGACCTTGAGCTTGCGAGATGGAAACCGGCTCAAGTCCTCGATCCACGGCGTTCCCTTGACCAAACACGCAGAGACCTTGGGCCTGTAAAAAGAACGAACGGAAAGTGTGTCCTGGTTCCGTTTGATATTGGTCTCAATGGCCGAGAGAAGGCTCTGCGAGCTCGAATTGGGCGGCACGGTAAACTTCACAAACGCTCCGCCGTCCCTCTTCAACGGCACCAATTCCTCACACTTGGCCACATCCGGCAAAGGGTTCTTTTCGCTATTGACCACGCTATTAATAAAGTCGCGGACCTCGTTGTCGCTCTGAGAAAAATCAATGTAATGCGCCAAAAAGCCCCAGAACTTGCTATACCGCAACTTGGCTAGCGACCGGGGGTACACATTATCGAAGAACACAAGGATTTCCTTCTGTTTCTGGTAATCCATGACCCCCGTCAATTCCACCGGGGTTTCTGTGTCGGAAGTCTCGGCTTCATCCTTGAATCTCTGTAAGTTGGGCGAGTAGCGCCTTACGCCTGTAGAAATGGTAAACTTATGGGGAAACCTAAGGGTACGCCAAGGAGTAGGCGATCTCAACCCACGGAGAAGAATCATAGGGAAGGTTTATTGATTAGCAATTGAACAAGAGCAATGATTATGTAATCGAAAAAATAGTATAAAATAAGTGGTGTGGGAAATAGTAGTAAATAAATGGTGTGGAAAATAGTGGTAAATAAATAGTGTGGGTGAAAGAAGCAAACGAGACTGAGGTTTATAAGTGTATAGGTAGTGAGTGGAATGAGGTCATTACGCTGGTGCGCGTTATGCATATACAGATGTCTCACAGCAATAGTAAACCCCAGGCCTTAAAGACCTGGCGACGAGGGGCCCGTAGCTTTTTGCTGGGCCCCAATACTGCATGACGTTGTTCTAGGCCTCGCTTTGAATCACTATACCATTTGGAGCGGTATAGCAATCTTCGAAGAGGCCAAGGTATGAGAGATGTCTTGGCCATATCCACGGCGCACTTGCGGCTCCATGTTTGCATGAAGAGACAAATGTGCTGGACTGGCAAAGGGAGGGATGAAGACAAAAAGAGGGGAGAAAGAATTGAGAACGGAGACGGAAATGAATAGGGAGAAAAAGAGGTCGAAAGAATAGGATGAAAGAAGAGGATGTAAGAAGAGGACTGAGGAGAAGAAGAAGAAAAGGGTAAGAGTGGTGGAAGAAAAATTCGCACCGCGTACAACTCGTCTCTACGCTACGTGCAGTACACCCTCATGTGACCTTTGATGGATCTGGCACCTGCATGATTAGGGTCCATCGAAAACTTTGACGTATTAATAGCTAGTCCATGAAAGCTGGCGTTTGGTGTGGAAGATGGTGTCGTCTCTTCTCTAATACTCACAAATTGCAGGCAGCTCAATTGGATGCGTTACAAAATTAGCCATGCTCACATTGACCACGGTCACACTTTAAGATCTCTGTTAACCTCGGCCTCTTGATCTCAATTCTCTCTTAATTCTGCTTTCCTCATTTATCTCTTCCTCATGATTCGTTTTTTTTTCATATTCTCAATCATGTTTATATTCCCTGCTTCTTGATTCTCCATTCTTGGGCTAGTCCACCACGGCAGAAGGTATATAGTTTGAATCCTTCAAAAAGTCCTGCGTACGGAGCGGCCGAACACTAGAGGAATCCACCAGACTACTCACCTTTTTCCCTGACTTATAGTTGTCCCGGATATACTGCTTCATGGACCTCAAGGCAGCTTCACGGCACAACTCTCGGAGATCGGACCCACTCATACCTTCAGTATAGGCCACAATGGTCTCCAACTCAAATTCAGGGGCTAGCGTGGCTTCGCTTAAGATTTTCTTTAAAATCAAACGCCTTTGGCCGCGGTCCGGCTTGCCAATGGCAAATCTCTTGGGCAATCTCCGCATGAACGCCAGGTCTATGTCGTTTTGACGGTTGGTAGCACCCATCACCATGATACGGCCATTGGAAACGAGACCATCCCAAAGCGTCATGAACTCTGCTTTAAGCAACGAACTCACCTCGTGGTCAGAAGACGAACGATCACGTAAGAACGAGTCGATTTCGTCAATAAAGATGATGCACGGCTGCAATTTGTTGGCCAACGAGAAAATAGCGTCCACGATCTTATTGGATTCTCCATACCATTTATCCATAATGGTCAGCATTCGGATCAGCAAGAAGAAGGCCCCACTCTCTTTGGCTATGGCCTTGGCCAACATGGTTTTACCGCATCCCGGAGGCCCATAGAAAAGCACACCCTTGGGCGACTGGATAAGCGACAGGTGGGTAGCAAATAACTCTGGCTCAGTCAAAGGCAAAATCACGGCCTCGTGGAGCTCGTCAATGATCTCGTTCAAGCCCCCAATATCGTCAAAAGATACCTTCAAATCCTCGGGAAGAACAAGGCTATTGAGAAGGGATTTCTCGTACTCATTGAGCAGAAGCTTCTTCAAATCCGTATTGTGCTCCTGAATCTTCCTCAACGCATTATGGCTATTCTTCTTGCTGTCCTTGTTGCGTGAGGCGTCCAGACTCTCATTCAAGAGGTGGTTGAGCATGTAGTACATGGAGAGTCCAGCACCGGTAAGAAAAAAAATGTCCCCCAAGAGCTTAAGATCCAACTTGAGGCCCCACAAATCTAGCTTGATTTTGTTCATGATGTTTAGCAAGGGATGGGAGGAGTAGTGGGCAAAAGTGTATATGTCAGTGAGAGGTAACTTGGGGCCCGCGCAGCCGAGGCCGCGGTGGTGTACGGGCGTGCAGCCCAGTATATATGGAGCATCTCATCTCTTACATCAACCACGCAATGGCTAAAACGGACAAACATGCGATCCGCATGCCGGGCGCCGTCCTAGATCAGATTCGGACGAAGCACGAGAGTGGCGAATATAGTAAGGATAAACGGTTTGGCCAAAAGCGGAAGTTCTCGGAGAAACGGGTCTCTAGAAAAGACAGACGGAAAGAGGAGAGACGCGTGAAGAAGCGAAAACAGCATAGACCCAAGAGTCATGGCCATGTTCATGAAGAGAGCCTAAATAATGACCATACCCAAGAAGAAAGCATAAAAAATTCTGGTTCTGGCTCCAATGACTCGGATCTCATTAGTCACGATGAGAGTGAGACTGAGGAAGACCCCATGGCCGCCTTGAAGGCACTCAAAGCGCAAAAAGAGGCTAAAGAGAAGCTGGAAAAAGCAAACACTCTGGCCTCTGATTCAAAGGATTTGGGCTATCGTGTGGTTCGTGAAGACGACTTGGACGATGAGCTCAGTGAGGGTGATTTCGAGGATTTAGGGTCTGAAGATGATTTGGAAGAAGGAGATGGAGAGTTTGGGGAGGATTTTGAAGAAGACGATTCTATCGATTCCAACGACTTTGATGGCTTCGAATCAGATGAAGATGCTCCAGAGGATCCGCTCGCTGCACTTAAGAAGTTGAAGGAAGCCAAACGGGCCAAAGCCCAAGCCCAAGCCCACGCCCAAGAAAAAGAGGAAAGTGAAGAAGAGATGCTCCCCGAAATTCCTTCTGATTTCGAGGATGACAGCGAAGCAGAGGACTTTGGTAATGAGTCTTTCGATGAAGGAAGCGGCTTGGACGAAGCTTTCGATCTGCAAGAAGAACTCGAAGAGGTCGAAGACCCTCTAGCCCAGCTTAAAGCATTGAAGGAAGCAAAAAAATTGGAGGCAGGAAAGAAAGAGTCAGAAAAGAAGGAGAATAAAACAGAAAAGAAGACCAAGTCCTCCAAGACAGATAAGCCGGTGGAGGCCAACTTCGTGGACCCCTTGGATAACGACTTGGAGTACTATGCCAAGAAGTTGGGGCTCAAAAAGGGGAAAAAATCCAAGCTCTCAAAGCTTGATGATGACGATGTGGTGGGAGGTCTTTTGGAAGGTCTAGACTTCGAACTGTCTTCTGAACACTCAGCCTCGGACCAGAGTGACTATGACGAAGAAGAATCCGGTTCCGACGAGGAGCGTGGCCCCAAGGAAAACCCCTTTGTTGCTCCTGGAACAGACGTTCCAACAGACTCCAATGGAGCAGATGCTAAGGAGTCCAAGTACATTCCTCCTGCTCTCCGGCGAAAAATGGCCTTGGAAAATGCCAACGGCTCCGAGATCAATGTGGCTCTCCAAAGATCCATCAAGGGACCCATCAATAGGCTCTCGGAAGCCAACATTGGCTCCATAGTCAACGAGATTAACGGACTATTCCTCTCCAACGCCAGACAAGCCGTCAATGAATGCTTGACTTCCATTGTTCTCGAAAGTATTGTCCAGCAGGGCCGTTTGCTTGATACCTTTGTCTACTTGCACGCAGCATGTGTGGTGGCCATCTACAGACTCCAGGGAGTGGACTTTGGAGCATACTTTACCCAGACGCTTATTGAGAAATTCGAACGGGCGCGAAAGGCCGAAGAAAAGTCCAAAGATGCTCTTAATTTGGTTTCTCTTCTATCATCGGTATATGCGCTCCAGTTGGTGTCTTCGAAACTTCTTTATGACTTGATCCGCGATCTCATTGATGAACTCTCCGAGGCCAATGCTGAGATCTTGCTCAAGATCATCCGGAATTGCGGTAACCAAATGAGATCCGATGATCCCAGCTCGCTTAAGGAAATCGTGTTGCAAGTGGCCAAGAAATCGGGCTCGCTCAAGTCCACCAGCCCCAGAATGCAGTTCTTGGTGGAAACAATCTCATCTTTGAAAAACAACAAGATGAACTCGGCCCAGGCAGACAGCCACGACTTGATGGTGCGGCTTAAGAAGTTCTTGGGCAACTTTGTCTCGTCCAAATTGGCCGATCCTCTCCAGGTATCCTTGGACGATATCCGCAACGTGGAGACGCGAGGTAAATGGTGGCTCGTGGGTTCGGCATGGAAGGGTAACGATGCCCAGCAGGAGGTTTTGGCTAACGTGGAGGCCATCAACGATATTCTCGAGTCTGCAGAGCCTAACTGGTTAGAATTAGCCAAGCTCCAACGGATGAACACCGACATTAGAAGAGCCATCTTCATCTCCATCATGTCTGCCAACGACTATGTTGATGCAGTGACCAAGCTCGATAAGCTTGCATTGAAGAAATCCCAGGAGAGAGAAATCCCCCGGATTGTGGTGCACTGTGCCGTGGTGGAGCCAGCATATAACCCATACTATGGGATTTTGGCCTCCAAGTTGTGTGAAACGCACTCGTACCGGAAAACGTTCCAGTTCATGCTCTGGGACTTGGTCAAGAGTTTTGAAGGTGGAGCAGATGACGATGAAGATGACGATTTCACTGGTTTCGACGATAACCTTGACGACGACGAGAAGCTCAAGAAGATCCTCAACTTGGGCCGGCTTTTCGGAAATCTCTTTGCTGAAGGCTCGTTGGCTCTCCACATGCTCCGAACCGTGAACTTCATCACGGCCTCTTCCGACCTCAAGATGTTCATGGAGGTGTTGTTTGTGACGTTTTTCGACCACATTGGGAAGAAGTCGCAGGTTAATGCCATTGGAGTGGGATTGGTGGGAAAGAAGAGCATGTCGGAGCAAAAGTTCGATGACCGGATCTTGATTGAAAGGATCTTAAAGGCCAAGGATGAGCCGGCCATGTTGAAAGGAATCTGTCTTTTCATCAAAAAGAGCATTCCACTGAGCGACTTTATCACTGGCCGAAAGCAACGCAAGAGAGTGGAGTGGGGGGTCCGTTCCATGTGTGACGTGACCGAGGAGATTGTCAAGGAAACCGAGGAATTCTGATCAATTATTTGGGAAATGGAAGATTAAGACGATCGTGGATAAAATGGGGCCATGACATTTGGTGAAAAATAATATAGTGGACAAGAAGGTGTCATAAAGTCCGACTGTCTAATAGTCATTGTCTAGAAGTCATTGTCTAGAAGTCGAATAGTAATAGTCTAATTGTCTAATAGTAATGGTCCAATAGAAATAGTCCAATAGTAATTGTCTAGTGATAGTCTAAAAAGTACATTATTACAATTATAAATACTATTGTACCCTCGCTAGAACAGCTACGGACTCCACGTGCTTGGTCTGAGGATAAAAGTCAAAGCCCGTCACGGATTCAAGCTTATACTTCACACCCACGGTGTCCGAATGTTTCAGCAAAAAGTCCAAGTCTCGTGCCTGTGTAAACACATTGCAGCTCACATACACTATGGCACTGGGCTGAAAGGCCACCAATTGCTTGAGGAAAGTCTCGGTAGAACCTTTGCGGGATGGATTCATCAACACCACACTTTCGGTGCCGGTGACCCGTGACTGCAAAAACTCTCCGTTGGTGAACATAGATTCGGAATCCCCACTGATGAACTCGATTTTCGTCGGGTTTTTGATGCCGTTGATGCCGGCATTGTGCTTAGCATACTCGATGGACCGTTTGGAGATCTCTATGCCGTACACCTTCCCATCATCAGGGAGGTTTTTGGAGAGCGAGATGCCCAAGAACCCACTACCACAGTATGCGTCGATGATGTACTTGTATCCAGGCGAGACACGGGCCAATTGGGCCTCAATGAAGTCGAGAAACGTCGGGAGAATGGACCGGTTATTCTGGAAAAACTCGTTGGCCTCAAACTGAAACACATGGTCGCCCACCTTTTCCGTCACCACATTATGGTGGTTGGTTAAGCACACATTCTGGAACTCGCCCGTGGCATGGTTGATGCGGATCAGGTCCCGAAGAAGAAACTCCGCCGGCACTTTCTTGGGGGTTCCTGTTTCAAGCTTTTGCCGGAGCTGTTCCTGGAAAGCTGCCTTCACGTGAGGAAGCTTCTCGTTGATGGTGGTCGCTGCAATGGGACACCTTTCCACATCCACCACCGAAGAACCAAAGGAAACGCTTTCAAACCCAACCGGCAACGGAAGATCCTCAACCACAGTGTTCTTGTGCACGCGGGTATGGGGAGTGAGTTTCGTCCGGTACGAGTACTGCATGGGCGACTCCACCACCACGCCAAAGTTGGCTATGGTGCTTGTATCTAGCCCAGGAAAAAAGTACCGGTATGCTCTAGTGATGAAGCTTTGCTTCATGTCGAGCTGCCTTTCGTATGGCAACATCTGGAGCTGGCATCCACTGCACTGGGCAAAGTGCTCACACAATATAAGCCCATCGTTGCGGCCACTGGTCCTTCTGGACTTGCGGGCCACACTGACCAATTCCGCCTCGGCATAGTACTCGTGGTGTCTTTGTAGCGACACCTTCACTTCATCCCCAGGAACGGTTTTGGGGATTTTAACCACCGTCATCACCGTCTCATCGGTGCATGTGGGGTCATACCCACTCCTGCGGACCAAGCCCAAGCCATCACCTTCGGAGCTTGCACATAGGACCTTGACCAGATTAGCCTCACAATACTCTCTATTGCGTGCAAAGAGAAACCGGTGGATGGTGTTTTCGGGGACCTTGACCTTGTCCAACGAGAGGCCATTGGAGTCTAGAAGAGCCTGGATGTCCCGGTGAACAATGCGGTCACGTGAGGTGGCATCAGTAGAGCCCCGTTTGGTTTTCCGCCTCAAGACATTTTGCAAGTTGGTATAATTGCGTCGAAGAACTGTTGGGTGGGCTAGCCGGACGGGGATTCGGGTGAACATGCTGCGATGACTTGAGATGCGCTCCAGAGTGCGCACACCATACACTGCCAATGAAGCTTTAGATATTTGAACGAATTGGGCCAACAATTCTACTTTGCTGTTTCAGAACTGTTTTTGAGATCTGAAACAGTTCTGAAACATGAATAAAACATTTGAACATTCGAACATTTGAACATTTGAATATTTGAAATATTATTGTATTTCTGAAAACTCTCTCTAGTTTAACTGGCAATCTCACTGGAAATGGCCTCTTTGGGTGCTCCACTGTACTGTCTCAAGTCAAGAGACACCGTTTTGGTGCACTTCTGCCGTTGCTCTCTGTAGATTCCAATCAAGGCATCGGAGTTTTCAAATAACGAACTCTTCAACGAAATCACGATAAACTGGAACCCGGGGCCTGCGTGGTTCTTGATGTAGTTGGAGATGCGGGCCACATTGGAGTTATCGAGAGCTGCATCAATTTCATCCAACACAAAGAATGGAGAGGGCATGTAGGTGTGGATGGCGAAAAGAAGGGCCAAGGCCGCAATGGTCTTTTCTCCGCCCGATAAGAGCTCCATGTCTCTAAACCGCTTCATTGGTGGCATGGCGTGGTACCTGATTCCAGCACTGTATGGCTCGTCCTCATCCTCCAAAGTAAGGTAAGCAGAGCCTCCGAGCGGAGCTGCGTCTGACTTGGTCAATTCCTTGTAGATGCCATCGATTTTGTCTGAAATATGGGCGAAAGCCTTCATGAAGGCTTCACTGCGTAATTGCTTCAATTCGGTGAACCGGTTCAACGCCCGCTTCTCGTCCTGTCTGGCCTTGTTGAACTCGCGGTCAAAGTCCTTGATCCGCTGGTCCACTTCTCTCAACCTATCCAAAGCTTTGGAGTTGGGTGCAAGCATTTCGAGTTCTTTTTGGATATTCTCAATGGCAACGCTAAGCTCTGCTTCGGTCTTCAATGAGTAGCGTTCTTGCAATCTCGCTTCCAAGAGAGAGTAGTCCACCTGGATCAGGTATGCAAGCAGCGACACGTCTTGAGTCTCCACCTCAAGAGAAACCGATTCCAAAAACCCTTCATCAAGAGGCAAGTCAATGCTTTCAAGCTTGCAATTTTTGAAGATATTCAAGCGCTCAGAATCGATCTTCTGCATGAGCTCTTCGCACCCAGAGAGTTCTTCCGTGAGTGTCTTGACTTCAGCCTCGATATCTTTTTTGGAGGCCTCCTTCACCTTGGCTTCTTGAAGTGCTTCAGCAAGGTCCTCTTCACACTTTTTGAGGGCTTCAGCCACGGATTCCACCCGTTCTTGCTCCAATTTCAATGCTTTCGAGAGCGACTCGAACGTTTCAGTCACTGCAACTAAGTCTCGCTCGATTCCCCTTCTTGTCTGCTCCAATTTCTCGATTCTGGATCGCGTTTCCGTGATGCTTTCCTCCTGGAAAGACAATTTGTTGAGTATTGATTGGATTTCTCTTTGGAGCTGTGCTCTTTGCCTGGAACGTGCTCTCATGGCTGGACCGTGGAAGTACTCGTAGTCTTCAATCGTCAGCAAGCCATATTGCTGGCAGAAGTCGGTGTAGATCTTGTCCTGGAGCTCTTTGATCTGCAGCTTCAAGTCAGCCACCTTCTCGTCGACTGCAGCAATGGACTCCTTCTTGAGCATCAAGTCTGCGTCAAGGTTAGTGATCACATCCAGCTGGTGGTTGATCTCCATTCTCTTCTCGCCAGCTTCTCTCTCCAAAACATCCACCTTACTTTTGACCTTGGGAATCTCTTCGTCTATAAGAGCAATCTCTTCAATGAGGTTATTGAGTTCGATATCTTTGGGTTTCTCACTCTGAAGCTTCACAAGACGTTGGGTTAATTCTTCCTTCTCTCTCCGCAAGTTCAAAAGCTCCTGCTTGTTCCATGTGATTGCCCTGGAATCACCTTGTCCACTGGTCATGAGCCCAGACTTGTGTATAATCGATCCATTAAGTGCCACAAACTTGCAGTCCTGGACATTGGCCAGGCCCCACTTCAAGTCTCTTGCTATGTCGATATCCTCCACAATTACAGATCCACTCAACGCAAATTGCACCGCACGCTCGATGGATTGGTCCTCAAACTTGGCGATATCCAAAGCAGGCCATGCACCTTCGCTCAATGATCTGAGGTAGTTCAAATTATGTTGTTCGGTGACCACAGAGTCCAAAGGAATAAACATTGCCGTTCCTGAACGCCGCTCCTTCAAGATTTCAATGCATTTATGAGCCACAGCCAGGCTTTCCACCACAATGGCATTCAGGTAGCGACCAAGCGCAGTTTGAAGAGCAAAGTCGTACTTTCGCTGGGAGGAGCGGACGAGTTCACTCAACAAGCCCTTGATCGCACCGTCTTTGATCAAGTTCCGTAACATCAACACATTGTCACGCAAGTGCTTTTGCGATTGTGTTTCTTTTTGCAAGGATGAAACCTCGTCGAGTCTAGCATTGATGGTTCTGAGTTTGGAGGTTGTTTCAAGCTCGGCAAAGTGGTTTTCTTCCGTCCGTTTGATGAGCTCAGCCTTGGCAGACTTTTTGATGGCTCTTTGGCCCATGAGCTCGTTAAGCGAAATGTTAAGATCGCTGATTTTGGAATCATAAGTCCAGCGAACAGTTGACTCCAAGTCCAAAATACGGTCCCGGGCATTTTGCTTGCGAGATTCGAAGCTCTTGACTGACGAAACTAAGGTTTCCCTATCGTTTTCAAGAATCGACATGGACTCCTCCAAGCGGGACCCGGAGCTGGCCAAGAACGTATTCCTCAAGGCCTCATATTGCTTCAAGCCTTCGGCCGGAACGTTGATGCGGCTGGTAAGAGACTCGATCTCCGCCTCGAACCGGTCCAAGGCTGCCTGAGCTTCGGTAAGAGAAACCTTCAGTTCCTGGGCCAAGCCCTCCTGGTTCTTAAGGTCGGCCATCAAGTTTTCCACCTTGGTGGTTGTTTGGCGCAGCCTGCTCTCTAAAGACTTTTTGTTGGAAGCCACCGGCACCAAAGCCCTTCTTTTCGCGTCCGCGGCTGATTTCAAGTCAAACACTTCTCCATCCAACCGTTTGCGTTCTAGGCTTAATCTAGACATCTCACCAAGAACACCTTTATGGGCAGTGTCCTCGGCCTCAAGTCTTTCTCGAGCCCCAGTGAGTTTCTGCGAGATAGAAGTGCTATCCAGTAAAGCCAGGAAGTGACGTTTCTGGTTATGGAAAAGCTTGTAGAGGTGGTACATCTTGATGTACTTATTCTTCTCGGTCAACTTGACCTCAAAGAGATCGCGTTCCCTCATCTGCTCCTTGTACTGCTTGGAGTCGGAGGTGAGGTTTCTCTTCCGGGAGAACACCTCAGTAGCCACGTCGCGGGCGCGTTCCAGCTCCTCCTTAAGCTGCTCATACTCCTCCACGTATTCAAGAGAGCCACTGATGGCCTCCACCAATTTGGACATTTCTTTGGGCGACTGGGAGGCCACATTCTCGATGTCGCCCTGGAACACCAAGAAGTTTCGCGCCTTGACCAAAATGTTTTCGTTTTTCAACGCCAAAGTGTATTGCAACGCGGTAACGTTCGTTCCGTTGATCTTGTATTCCGAAGCCCCGCCTTGTCTGATGGTCCGCATAAACCGGACCACTTCCCCTGAATTTTTCTCGTACAGAGCACAAACGTACGCCGAGGTGATTTCCTCTGTGTCGGCCAGATCACCCACCGGACCCCGATAAATCAAGTCGTTGAGTGTATGAGAGCGGAGCTGTGCAGATTGGACTCCCAAAACAAACGAGATGGCGTCCATCATATTGGACTTGCCTGCACCATTGGGCCCGATGATGGACGTGAATGGCGCATTGCCGAACCCGATTTTGGCCGTACCTTTATACGACTTGAAGTTGTGGAGTTCAAGACCAACGAGCCGTCCCATGTTGGTTGTTCTTGGAGAAGTGGGTGCTGCGCGTGAAGAACTGCGCGTGGAGACGCGCGTCTTGCGTATTGTATGTATCCATAACTGGTGTTAATTGGTGTACCCAAGACTCTTGTTTCATGCGCTATTTCAGGAACTAGAAAATCAAGACGAAAGATTTATGGTGGAATTTATAGGGAAGTTTAAAGGAATTTCTTGAAAAGAGATTCTGGACTTTAAAAATTAAGAGTATTGCATTTTGGTATGGTTCAAGTAGCTCTATGTTCCTGCATCACCCGAGTCTCACTGCTCACTCCAGACGCACAGTGGGAAGAATAGAGATAGTGGAATGGGAGAATGGGAATAGACAAGAATTGGAGTAATTTCAATTTTTACTCATTCATGAAAATCGTATTTTTAATGATTATACGGGTAAAAATTTTTCATAGCCCAATTAAGTCTTGCCATGAGACTTGGGAGTACTGTGGAGTGTTCTCTACTTACTGCACTGTATTCACCAAATCTAGCATTTCGAGCCCAAATCTAGCAAATTAAAATATTTTTTTTCTTCAAATTTCATTGGCCGCCTTTCGCTAATTCTTTTTGGATTTTGAGAAAATTCAATAATTGTGGTAAAAGTCTAGGCTCTAGAGATGATACAATAGAGGACAGTTTAGATAAAGAAATATCAGAGATGGTAGTCGGTGGTCCAAAAATGGATAGGTTTTATAGATGTTATGGATGGATTCTTATAGATCTTTAGAAGATAAAGAAAAAGTTAAAAACAATAATTGCATAGCAAAGACCAAAATCTTGAGACCAACTTCTTGAGACTAACTTCTTGAGACCAACATCTTAAGAACGCTACTCTTCCCCTTCCTCCGGCAGCTGCTACCTTTGAGCGCTAAATTCTCCAAAAGCTCTCGAATTTACTTGAGATTCACCAGCATCTCCACCTCAATCCTAGGGCTCTGGTCCGCATCAAGTCTCCGGATCATTAAATTAATTCTATTCATACTTTGTTGAGCTTTATTAACCAGTGTATCATCAAAAACAAGTTTATACCAGATTCTAGAAGCATATTCAACTATAGATATCCTTTCGGATTTGGACGATTATATAGCTCTATTATATTGTTTATAATAAGCTTAGAATTATTTTATAAACGTTATCACTAAATTTTATTTTGCTTTCTTTTATAGATAAAGCGAAATTCAGGCTATGAGATATATCTCAAGTTTTTCGGACAATTTAGTTACAATTTTGTTGAGCTGCACAAAATGAATAGCCACATAATCTTTGTTAAAATGATTTTCTTCAATTTTGGCAATATTGAAATAACGATTTTTTAAAGCAAAGACTAAAGATGATCTTTTATAATAGATGGGAAAAAAAAACTTCCCATTTTTTTAGGTTTCCGTAACAATGTTTTAATAGCTTCATCGCACTTGGATATAACCACACTACATCTGCATAAATTATATTTTCCTTGTAAATACCATTTTTAGGAACGCCTACTTAAAATGCATTTCTCGAATAATGGCCCTTGACGAATGGGATGATACGGAGAGCCAAGGAAAAGCAACATCTGTGGTCTGTCTAACATAGACCTTAGACTTTACTATCTGCAAACTTCTACTGCTCAAGGAGGTGTCGATTTCGCCATGTGAATTTGCTGGTAAAGTGTATGCCCATTCCTACTTCAAATTGCCCGGTGTCTGTAACGCATTGTAGTTATAGCATTTAAAATAGCAGAAGTATTTCATTTTTGTCTTTATCTGATACCAAAATAGAGACATTTGGCCTTACTATAACTTTTACACTAGGTTCTAATTCTCTTTTAGACCTTCTATTTTGAGTACTAACAATGACATTGTTATTAGCTAAAGACGTGAAAAATTCCAGTAAAGTGTTCTCATTTATAATCCACTTTTCTCAATTTAAAATTACTGCGTCATAATAAGATCGAATAGAAGCTTCATAATAATCTAAATAATTATCATAATCAGCTAAATTTTAGAAATTGATCTATTTAATTCATCCAATTTCTTGAACCACATCTTCTTAAAAATACAGTATAATCTATACTAGAATTAATACCACTTTTTCATTAAATTTGTAATTAAAAATTGCTTTGATAAGCAGAATCATAATCTTCGTGTTGACCGGGATTACTGGGATTACTGGGATTACTAGTTACTGAAATTACTAGTTACTGCTATTACTGAATTTGTTGGTATTCTGGTTACTTTTATCGTTGGTAAAGGGTAAGGCACTCCGTACAGTAAGTCTCCAGCTTTTACTCGACAGACTACATTTTCCCAGTGGAATGGAGTAGCACGTCTAAAACAGTGGTACTAGAAATAGGGGAATAGACCAGAGTAGTGGTGGACATTGGTACCGAATAGAAGGTGAAAAAAAAGTGGTCAAGTCATAGAAGAAAAGTGTGGGCCATATGGATTAGTCAAACAACAGTGGAGGAAGAATTTGAAGAGTAGAAAAATAGAAAGTGGAATAGAAGAATTCAATTAGCTGCCCACAATAGACGGTACTTTGAAACCAACCTTAGGATGTACTGGTTTATCTCTACTCCATGAAACAATACTATTATTAACGTATCTCATAAATATACAATCACTATGATTTTTCCCCGATTTATTTATATCTATTATTTCTGAATCTGATAAAACGCCAGGAGTATTACTAATATCTCTTTAATTGCCTGGGCCAGAAAAAGCGCAATTTTCTTTCATACAAGAACTTGACACAACTTTATAGGACCTACCGTAATTCAATATTCCTAAATAAAAATCACCTATTTTCAGTTGACCTTTATCTAACATTTTCATTGAATCCAAAATAACCGATATATTTGCGTGACACCTGATATGCTTATCCTTTTGTTGATCCCATACACCATAAATATCATGGGTCATAAATATTTTGTAATCGATATACTTCTCCATTTCATTTATTTTAGATCCCAAGTTAGATTTTAACAATTTAAAAAAATCTACATAAACATAAAGCAGTGCTTTCAGCAAGCATATTGGGAGTTTAGCTAGAAATATGCAGTACCTATATACCATGCTTGAGAAATGGTTTATGAATATAAAGAGGAGAGACAAAAAATAGTCAGAGACATAAGTAAAATGTATTTGAAAGTAAAGTGTTTGGCCAGAAAAAGTACATATGAGTATATTTCTTGGAGTATAAAATTCTTTAATGAGATTTTGTGGGTAGTTTAGTTCATAAAAAGATGAGACAAAAGTATTGGTTAGAGTTATGTTAAGCTGATAATAACTAATATCTACCTAAAGTTGTTAAGCTTTAAATGTATAGTCAAAGATAAGTTCCATTTGAACCACCCAAAAAGCAAGAATTTTGAGATTCCGAAGAGATCTAAACTCATACTCATTTTGAGTTCTGGAGGTTGATATGCCCAAACTTGAAATTAATTATTAGTATTAGTAGCTTAGTTCTGCTTGAAGGACGTGGAGTAAAGAGCCAGGAACCCACCGCTGCTCTTGGAGGGCCGGGCATAAGCAGGCCGTTGGAACGAGCCAGGTTTCCGAAGTCCACTAGGTGCCGTGATGGCCGAGTCTTTGCCCACTTTGTTTGAAATAAAAGGCGATAAGGCCGGTTTGGTTTGCGCAAGTGGACTTCTATCCTGTTCGTTGGGTTGCTGAATGTCACTGCTTCCGAGTGGTTTCCGGTAGTGAGGCATCTTGAGTCCATTCGCAGAGCTCCACGGAGCGGTGAGATTCGAAGGTCTTGCGTGGACCTTGACCTCGGCCTTTGCAAAGGTCATCTCATCTGTTTTCTTCCGTTTGGCATCTTCTAGAACTTCCCCATACGCCCGTTTCTGCGCTTCACTTAGATGCATGGCTTCACTAGCACTGCTTGAACTGCGCTGCTCCATCATTGCAGAATACTTGTCCTTCAATTCCTTGTTCTTGTCGGCGGCCTCGGCCTTGACGAGGAAAGGTAGCTGCATGTAGTCACCTGAGCGGATGCTGGCATCCAACGTAGTGTTGATCACCTGCGTGATGGTGCTGAGGATCTGCTTGATGTCCTTGACTCCGAGCTCATTGGAGTATCTCCAAACACCCACAGCAATCACGGCACACGTAGCAGCCAACGCAGCATCCGGAGTCATTTCAGACCCACTTTCCCCCACCAAGTGGATATACTTTCCGAGGATTCCACTGAGCTTGGGGTTCTGTAAAGATGCAGTCTTATTCTTGGACTCACTTGCGTCTGGCGACCCACTATCGGCACTCTCTTCCTTCTGCTGCCGAGCAAACCGCTTTTCACGTCTTTTGGAAAACTCGTCTTCCATCCAGAGGGTCTTCTCCTGAGAATTCCCTTCTCCAAACATGTATGCGGCACGCCTGAGCACTCGGGCCCGTAAATCATTATCCTTGTTTCTCTCTGCATTCTCCTCTCTCCACTTCTTTTTCCGTTCTCTGTTTTCAATCCTTACTCTTTCCTTATACTCCAGGGAGTCCACATCTCGCTTGACCCCCACGAGAGCCGCACGAAACCTTGTGCTGTTATAGCTTGAGATCGCCGCGTGGGCGCAATCGTAAAACTCTTTCAATTGCTTCTCGTTCTGCATCTGGTTGAACCCTCCTTCTATCTTGGCTTCAGCCATGGCCTTTTCTTGCGGCTTGATGTGCCCAATGATACTGGTGAGGAGAGTTTGCGCACTCTGGGAGTCGGCTATGGAACACACCAAAAACTGCTTTCCCTCTTTGAGATCTTCCAAGCATCTAGTCTCGGATTCAGGCAGTTTCTTGAGCTCTTGCACGATTTCCTGCACCCGTTTCGTTGCACAGATCGATGTCTTGGTGAGCATGAGCACATTGGTCATTTGTCTAATTACCAGCATGAGATCCTGAGGCTGTGCTCCCGATTGAATGTGGTGTGAAAGCGACGAAAGGATATTGGACAATTGAGGGTTCATTTGAACGGAGCTTGCCGGCTCGGGTTTCATCGAGTCCTCTAAAGTCTGGATTGCAGAGTAGTCTCTTTTGGCCGGGCCTGCCATGGAAGCACGGTGCAACGCAAGAGTTTGTGCAATGGAAAGCGGTTTTCCACTGGGCTTTTCGCCTTTTAGCTCGGTCGTAGCACTATCCTCTTTCCTGGCTAGCACATCCTTTACTGAGAGTGCTGCTATGGCAGCTGCAGTAGATAAGGCATTAGGCTGGTCACGGAAAGTCTCCAGAGATGTTGATTTGGAGAGGGGAGTTTGAGACTCATCAATATCTAGAGACGTGATGAGTTCTTGGGGGTTCAGCATGGCCATGTTGAAAGCATTTTGAAGGATTTCGTTCATGTGGAGCTTTTCTAAATCCAGCTCTTGTTCTACTGAGGCCACCTGTGCTTTCAGTGGAGCTTGGGACGTTGCAGTGTTGACAGCACTTGCAACGGCGGACTTAATGGCCGAATCCAACGTTTGGGAGTCCTCTTTATGGGCCACGGTTTGAAAGTGCGCCAACACATTCTCGTCTAGGACCGGGATATCTTTCAGACCCGAAGCCCCGGTCTCCAGGTTGCTGACTTTGTGAGAGATTTCACCTGCCAACTCATCGATAATGCTTTGACGGCGTTTCTGTAGATCCTCAGGTTTAGAATCATTTGAGTTTATACGCTCAACCACATCTTGAACGATTCCAGCGAGATTCAACCCGGTCAGATCTTTTAATGTTTCGGATTGAATGGGGTCTTTTCCTGCTTCTGACAGAGCTCCATCATCCCTTCCTATATCGTAGATAGAATTCAAAGACTGACTGATGGCCTGGCGTAAGATCTCATCTGAAGAGATGGTAGGGCCTGGTTCCAGTCCATGTTTAGGTTCCGGTTCCAGTAGGTCTTCTGACGGTTTATCGGAGGTATTGGCGAGATTCTGAAACACCTCTCCAATGGCATCTTCAAGGTTCTGGTCATGATCTTCTGTCTTGATATCAAAAGTGTCTTGACGATTTATACCATCATTGGCCGTTGGGTTGGAAAGACTCTTGAAGGCATCGCCAATAGCAGCTTCTAGGTCGATGTTTGCATCCGGATCAGTGTTTTGGTCTGTATTAGCTGTAGATTTTTCTGTAGCTTCGGGATCATGTGTATAGTCGATTTCTGGACGTAGACTCAGTAGTCCAGCAGCTTCACCAGTGTGTTCACCAGTGTGTTCACCAGTGTGTTCACTCCTTTCGGTAGTGTGTTCATGTTGGGTGTCTTGGTTCCCAGGAACATCCAGGGAGAAGTCCAGGATTTGTGGGTGGGTAGTGTCATTGAGGTGGTCACCTTGAGAATCTCCAGCTTCGGAGCCTGCCCCAGCCTGTGGGAGCAAGTGGTCCAGTTGGTAATTTGAATTGGAGGCCAGGGGCTTGGGGGATTCATGATTGGAGAAATCGGATTGGGCCAAAGATCCAAACACCAGGCCCACCACGGCTCCGAGGTCGGGCTCGGAGTCCATCTTGGGTTCCGGTTCCAGAAGTGCAGGCTCCGGCTCATCGAATATAGGCTGTTCATGCAGCAGAGGGCCCGTGGCTTCATTCAACATGGCAAAGTGCTTGAAGGCATCGCCAATGGCGTTCTCCAAATCTAGGTCATCTGCAGCGTACGGAGGCTCATTTTGGCTGGACTCATGGGGCTCATTGTCGTGATGGGCATCGTGGTTGTGGGCCTCGTGCTCGTGGGCTTCTTGTTTGGTCTCGTCTTGTTGATGGGCATCTTGGTTTGCATCTTGGTTTGCATCTTGGTTTGCATCTTGGTCGTGGGCGGGTTGGTGGGGATGTAGCCCTGCGGCGTACTCATCCATGGTGGATGTGGCGTGAAATATGGGGTAGATAAGGGTCACAGGTTTGCTGTGACTGTTTTTTCGATGCTTGTTATGATATGTATCTTGCGCGCCATCCACCACTTCACTTCGCATAAGCACGAATAGTCACCTATTCTAACTTTTTAAATTTTAAATTTTTTCAAAATCTCTTAACTTTTCTCTTTATTTTCTTTAACTCTTTCCTTATCTATTTCCTTTCCTATTTCCTTAACTTTTCCTTTTACTTTTCCTATTTCCTGATTGGGGATTACGTTGTTTGATTTATGGCTTGTGTGGAGTCTATGTAGACTGTATTATGTGGGCGGTGTTAAATAGTTAAATAGAAATGGCAGAAGTGCGCGTGAGAGTTGGGTGTGAATTTAATGTGAATTTAATGCGCGTTATTAACTTTCGCGTAAGCTGCAACACTTGTCTCGTTTTGGCTACTACCTCTTATAAGTATGGACTAAACGTATCGGTCAGTAAGTGTACGCAAGGGTACTAAGGTACTTTTCTATTATATGGGGATTTTTATCGGCTAAGAACGATGGCATTTCAAAAGCCTTTTAATACTAGATCCTTCAGAGGTTTTTCCTTCTAGACATCAGCCTCAGTTTCTCCTTTCTAATTAAATCTGCACACTTTTTAAAACTAGAACTGGTATAAGAGATGTATCGTCTTAGGGTGTACTTGTCTAGTATTCTGGTGTAGTCGAAAAGTGGTGATTTATATTGTGGTTTAAATCGGGATACTATGGTTATTATACTAGTCTAGTATAGTATCAAACTTAGTAGTGAAAAGTATTATCTCTACACTACTGTAAAAGCATATACTTAGAGCCACGGGTTATACAGACGAATACACAGAGTGTGTGTAAGCTGTGATCTCAGACAATTGTCTGATTGTCTCTGGACTAAATACTAGAAATTGGTATTTCCTCGCTGATCTTCTACGATTATATATTCCTCAGCTAGGTAACACGTCCGCCTATACTGTACGAGAGCTTCGGAGGGAACTGTTCCCCTGAACTAAACGAATCCTCGTATATCATTACGAGCGCCCTGTTTATCATTCCAGAAAAGTTACCACCGGGATAACTGGCTTGGCAGTCAGTGCTCTCAGCACATTATTTTATAATTTGTTTGAATTTTTGCTTCTTGTCGGCTTCCTATCATACCGAAGCAGAATTCAAGAAGCTTTGGATTTTTCACCCACTAATAGGGAACGTGAGCTGGGTTTAGACCGCCGTGAGACAGGTTACTTTTACCCTGCTGATGGATTATTGTTACAATAGTAATTGAACTTAGTACGAGAAAACCCATTCATTCAGATAATTGGTATGTGATCTTTGGTAAAGCATTGAGCCGAAGCAACCATCTGTTGGCTTATGGCTGAACGCTTGGAAGTCAGAATCCATGCTAGAAAAGGTCATCATTTACACTCCAATCCATAGCCATATAGTGAATGATTTTGGGATAAATTCCCAGTGATGCACTTTTAGCAAAATTATACTTGGGAGATCACGACTGAGTAACTTCTGTACTCATTTCTCTGCTTGTATTTGATGTTTCTGTTATCTCTATGCTAGGAATTCCTTATTCCTTATCACAAGCTGAGCTCAATTGGCCATCTCTTCAAATAACCCGGGAAACCTCCTGCCTTTTATAGTCAACTGAATGATCTAGATCCCACAAAAGCGGTATTGTGGTAGAGTGGAGTGGAGTGGAGTATAGTAGAGTAGAGTAAAGTAGTATTATAGAGTAGTAACTCTATGGTAGTATAAAGTGGAGTAGAGAGTAGAGAGTAGTCTGGTATAGTAGAGTATATTTTCATCTGGATATACTGCATAGCTGAGTATTAAATAATGTTAGAAGAGAACCAACTCAGTTTGAGGAGAGGCCTAGCATTAGTTTAGAGATAAACCAGGAAACAAATATCTGACGTACTTTCGAGAGTAAAGAGACTAATGACGTAACAATTTCGAGGCTCGACAAAATGGATCTTTTTCCAAATATTCGAACATGTAATAACTCACCAAAGTTACCTTCCTTATTCTTTTATAGGGCAGTTACAGAGAAATTCATTTCTGAAATAATAATAGGAACTGGCTTTAAAATCATAAACATAAATCTTGACTTTAACTGGACGCAGAAACTTCAATAAGGAGAGTTCTTACTTCTTGTCTCGTACACCCCCAGCTAAATGCGAACCCCAGTATAAGAGTAGATAGGTTACGGAGGAAACATCAGGTACTAGAGAAAAAAAAGTATAGATTACGTAATGGAGATTATATAGATTGTGGAGATTCCAAAAAAAAAACAGTGTTTTACTGACAGTTGTGCAGGATCTGTTACCACTACAACTACAATCACTGGCATTTAGTACAGGAAAAGTATATGAAGCAGTGCAGTAAATGTATAGTAATCAGTACTTACTAATCAGTACAGGAAAAGTACTTTTTTCATTTCACGAAGTTTATTAATAATTATGTTTTAAAGCTGTATAACGTTTTCATGAAGTCCTGTATATGTAGAGGCATATCATTCAGCCTTGATTTTGCATTATCTACAAAAGAAAGCAAAAAAAAATAATTTATTGCTTAGATGTTAAATATTTATAGGTAGAACGCTTTAGACTGTATACCTAGAGAAAAAATGTCCTACAATTGAACTATAAGGTTTATTAATACTATTTGTTTTGACAGTAAAATTTATAGATGTTGATAATACGAATAAGGTTGTATGATGAAAATCACGTCACCTGAACTATATACATTTTATATACTTGGTGATATTTGTCCTCAGAACAGTGATCATGAGACAATCTAATCGTTGAAACCTATTCCTGTGTCAAATATGCCAGCTTGGAAATTTCAAATTTAGCTACTCTAGTAACAGATGTAGTTGTAAATATGCCATAACTTTCACTCACGAGCTTATCTGCAGTCACGTATGCTCTATATGCACACCTATATCTACAAGAAACTCCACAAAAATAAAATAAAATAAAACCTGCAGTTTGAAGCAGAAAAAAAGCAAATAAATTCTCCCAGGGACGAGTCGAACGTCCTATCTCAAGACTCTTATCCATTTCAGTCTTGCGCCTTAACCAGCTAGGCCACCGGGAGTTACTTACTAAAATATGACTGTACTGGGCAGGCAGTACTAGTGGTGATACCAAATGGAGCCCAGTCCATATAGTCTACCTTAAGTGCTGGTGACTATAAAAGTGTTTTTAAGTGTTGGACTTTTAATGTGGCAGTACTAAGACATCTACACGTAGTCCACCTCATCAAGATCCAAAGTATACAAGAAATTGAATCTTCAATTACTGGATCATGTTTTAACGTTTAAAAATTTAATAAAGTCTTATTTCTATAGCTAGAATGGTGATGGTTTCGGCTTAAAGTGGGGAGAATAATTGGATTAAGATTATTCGACCATCATTACCAATTTCTTCAGTATCTTCAGCTAAACTTTAAGCTTATTAAAGTAGATCAGGAGGATGGTGTTAAATTGAATATGATGTGAAGAGGTTCTCTTTGACAAAAATACTCTCTTTTCTTGTATTACCCTGTGCATGTCCAGGACATTCCATTAGACAGAATTAGACAGACGACAGACATTCGAGAATATGGACAGACATTAGACAGTATTAGCCAGACATCTGGGAATTGGACAGAAATTAGACAAAGGTAGACAGGATAAAACTTACATCTTTTCATATCTTCATATTTTCATATCTTCATATTTTCATATTTTCATATCTTCATATTTTCAATCCGTTGTCATCCGAGACTTTTATCGCAAGGCCAAGCCAGAATAATTAAAGTCCAGCCATACTAATTAAAGTCCAGCCAGAAATACAGAGTACTTTTTTAAGGTGTTGTTGGCAGTCATCAATTAACGCTTTTCTTCGTAGAATCTCTGATAGAGGTCTAAGCTGTTCACAAGATGTACTGCACTACCTGAGTCCCATACAAAAACGATTCATTCTGTTGATTCAGTACATCTTCAGCTTTTTTTTTTGATTTCCTTGGCAAAAACCACTGTCCGAATGTATGACCAGTTTTCTGACAGTTGAGGCATTTGGCCTTTGTTACATTAAATTTGGATTGATCTTTCTGGGGATGGTCTTTGGAGACTTTCTTATTG
The DNA here is from genome assembly GCA_002370815.1 of Metschnikowia hamakuensis. Classification (NCBI taxonomy): domain Eukaryota; kingdom Fungi; phylum Ascomycota; class Pichiomycetes; order Serinales; family Metschnikowiaceae; genus Metschnikowia; species Metschnikowia hamakuensis. The sequence continues at coordinate 50,383 of NKZZ01001948.1, read as the reverse complement.
GTCTTGACAAACATCTGGTTTTGGCTATTAGTGGATAATTGAATTATTTAAATTTTAGAGAACATAATTTTGGCTCACATAGAATGCTATAATGGCCCAATTCTGTTGTTTTTCTTACTTCTACTTATTCTATTTGCCATAGAGACGTATATTTCTATTCAATAAATGATTTAATTGAATATTTTTTTTCACGTGATCAGCCGTATTCTGATATCAGATGTAATTTATCCTGCTCAAAACCAATGCAAAGCGTGTTTGGATATTCTTACTTAATTACTTCTGCCATTGGGACGTCCGGCATATAGTCGGCCATGTCCTGACAAGTAAACTGAAGTATACTAAAAAGCTAAAAACTGACTGAAAACCGTTTAACGTAATTGAGAAATATCCTCATAGTCTTTCAGTGTCTTAGTCTCTTACTCCTCATTGTCTTTTAGTGTGTCAGTGAGTCAGTGTGTTAGCATATCATCTATTGATAGCTCACATGTCCTCACCAAGTGCGCATCTTTTGTTCTGCCTTCTCGCGCACTTCATACAGGCCCAGTTCCACACCACGTCCACTCTCTCGCAACAACCTCATTTCATCTCCAAGAACCACAATGAAAATCACTTTCAGAGACTTGAAGAAGCAGACCGTGGAGGTTGAAGTCGAGCCCTCCGACACTGTATGTATTGCCCGCACAGGGCCTTCTCCCCCGCCATTTGCCTCCCTCCACTCCCCATTCCTTTAGTACCAGACACCATACATTCAGACCTTGATACATTGATCCGCACATGATACATTCTATACTCATACAACACTCGTACCCAGTTGATACACATTTATTACCTTTAATCTGGTTTTTTGTTTATTTGATTTCTTCCATTTATCTGATCTTTCCCATTTATCTTACATTCAACATCTGCTCATTCTTCATCGTGCTTATACTAACATCAGGTTCTCTCCACTAAAGAAAAGGTGGCACTTGCGAAAGATGTCGATGCCGCCCAGTTGAAGTTCGTTTACTCGGGTAAAGTGCTCCAGGACGAAAAACACTTGCTGGACTTCAGAATCAAAGAGGGCGACTCGGTCATCACCATGATATCCAAGAAAAAGGCTGCCCCCGCCGCCGCCACACCTGCTGCTGAGCCTTCTGCCCCTGCTTCTACCAACGAGACCTCCCAGCAACAGTCGCTGGCGCAGCCTGCTCCTACTACCCAGGAAACCAATACCTCCACCGCCTCTGACTTTTCTCAGGGCCTGGAGAGGGAAGCCGCCATCCAGAACATGTTGGAAATGGGATACGAAAGACCCGAAATCGAGCGTGCTTTGCGTGCTGCCTTCAACAACCCTCATAGAGCCGTGGAGTACTTGCTTACTGGTATCCCCGAGACTTTACAACAACCCCCAGCACCTGTGGCTGCCACTACTGGCACCGAGGCCGACATTGCTGACTCGGCTGATGTCGCAGCAGAACCAAACCACGAGAACATGTTTGATGCCGCTGCTGCTCATGGAGACCAGGGTGTAGGCGAGGGAAGCACGGAAATGAGCGATGTCAACCAGCTCGCTTTGCTCCGCGAAGCCATCAGAAGCAACCCGGAATTGATCCAGCCTTTGCTTGAGCGTATAGCTGCTGCAGACCCTCAAGCCGCCGCCTTGATCGAGCAAGACCCTGAGGGTTTTGTGCAGAGATTCTTGGAAAGCGACCTTGATTTGGAGGGAGAGGAGGCAGAAGGCACCGAGGAGCAGGAGGTGGTGCAATTGCAGTTGACCGAGCAGGACCAGAGTGCCATTGCTCGCTTGTGTGAATTGGGATTCGAGCGCAACTTGGTCATCCAGGTTTACATGGCCTGTGACAAGAACGAGGAGATCACTGCTGACATTTTGTTCCGTGACACTTAGGTGGTGAGTGACAAGATGCATGACAGCGAGGTTCTACACGAATCATCGAATAGAGGCAATCAATCTATAACTTGAGATAATGAAATACGAACCAGACAGGTTAACAGTTAGTTGTTAACGGTTGACAGTGTCAAAGGAGGTGATGCATGGAATACCAGCCTTGTCCAAGTCAGAGATCGGGGCATTTCCCTCGCGCACAACCAACGTATAGTTTAAGCCCGAGTCCTTGGCGGCTTTGATCTCCAGGATGTTGTCGGAGTAAAAGGACACCAAGTGGGGATCGCAACCAATGGAATCACAGATGTTTTTGTAAGATTGAGGCAGCGTCTTGAAGCCCGAAGTGGTGATATCGTAGTAGCCACGAATCCGGGGCTTCAAGTCGGTGGAGACGCCTTCCACGTCCACGTAGCTGAACAACAATTTCTGTGCCGCCACACTTCCAGAAGAGTAGATGTACACATTGTCGGACCTGGCCAAGAAGTCTATGGCATCTTTATACAACGGAGCCTTGAGGTCACCCTTCTCGTAGCCCTTTTTCCATACCTGGCCCTGGAACAGCTTGAGCACCGGGTCTTTGATATCATTGTCCACCAAACTCTGGATGTGGTGATTAAGGGCCGTCTCAGATCCAATGGCCGACGCAGGAAACTGGCATAGGATCGCTGAAACCACATTCTGTTCCGCCTCCAAGGGAAAGCTCACGTCCTTAAGATAATCAGGGTACGCAGAAAGAAAGTAAGGGTACAACACATCCTTTACAAAGGAAATGGAGCAGATGGTACCTTCAATATCAAGTAGAGAGATCATGGTGTCGCACGTGACAAACCAATGCGGACAGTTGTGTCACCAATCTTAATCTCAATAAATCTCACGGTCTAATTATCTCAATCTTCTAAGCAATTGACCCACTACAATTCCACCATAATACAAGGACAAAAAGGGACATTTCAAATTCTCTTGAAAAATTGTATAGATCAATTGTTTATAATTTCTTTTAGAAAAAAAAAAAGAAAAGAAAAAAATAATTAATTAATTAAATAAATTAAAAAAAGTAGTCCAGTCTCATTCTGTGGAGTTTAATCAAAACTGGCAAATTACGCGAACTGGAAACTCGCAGTGAGAAAAAAGTGAGAATACGTGAGACAAAGTGAAATAATAAACCACATAGTAAAAGGAACCAAAGAAAAAGTTCATATAACCAGTTAAAAAAAATAAAAAGATAACAAAATGAAAAGATTTATTAAAAAATAAAAAGGCAATAAAAAGTGAAAAAGACTATAAAAAATAAAAAGGGGAATAAAAATACAGGACTCGTTTTCACGAACATTGATGATGTATACACTGATTTCGAATACTTCATCGCACTGAATTGCATTGGTTCCAAAAGCTTATCTATACACGGCTCGTCACATGTTCATAAACCCATTAAACATACGAAATATATTGGACTTATCAAACACATTAAAATATCAAACACATTGAAATATTGAAATATTGAAAGAGTAAATTATAAAACCATTAACCAAAAGGACGGACCATTGACACCAATTGGAGTGCATGTTGCGCGGCCAGGTTGGCTCGAAAGCCAGCGTCATTCTCAACTCTCTTTATCTCCTGCACCTACGCTAGTTTTAATTTCTTTGCATGCATAGCCACAAGACCCATACACCTTTCTTCCCATATATTCAGTGATACCAAAGTCCAATTTCTCAGAATCTATTTATTCTCATCGGGACTGTTCTCCAACCACGATTCTGCATCCAGCCGCTGTTCTGTATCCAACTACTGTTGAATCCTAATACCTTCTCGCTTCAGATTGCGCTCTAATGTCCAGCTTGCTGTCTCTAGATCTGCCCCACGAAGACTATATAAATGAAGAACACATCGACGCATTTGCTCAGGCATTGGCCTTTACTGACCCCGACGATGGTGACTTGCTCTCCTCCTCCCCTTCTGAACGACTGTCGGTGAAACCGGAAGCAACTGCAAAAAATGGGGCCAACGACTTGCAGGGGGAAACTGACGACTCGGAGTCCGAAAGGAATAAAGAGTTGCTTTTAAATTCCACCAATCTCCCTCCTGACTTGGCCAATCTTTCTCCGGATCTGGCCAATCTTTCTTCGGCAAAGGCTCCTACATCCGATCTGAATCTCTCAGTAAAGTCCACCAAGGCGGCCTTGAAGATCTCATCCAAGAGCGACTGGTTTCCCTCCAGCATCGATACCAAAAAGGAATCCAGACCGTCGTCCAATATCTTCTCCAACGAGTTCAGGAAATCCTCCTCATACATGTTTTTTAGATGGCCGATCTTGGCCTTGATTCTCGGCTGGATTTACTTTCTTTGCTTTATATACACTCTCATCCGGGCATACGTGGCGCTCCTGGAGTACTTCTTCACATGGACTGGCGAAAGAAAGAAACTTCGAGATAAACTTCGGCTGTCTGCCAACTACGAGGAGTGGGTGCAGAATGCCATTGCGCTAGATAAGTTTCTTGGCCTTGATAAGTGGTCTGATAACCCCAAGTTCTCGTACTATGACCCGCAAACCATCACGAAAACAATGAAAATGCTCCAGCTTTTGCGGAAAAAGAAACAGGTATCCGACTTGATGGTGGTGCTTCAAGGCTGCTTGAAGTCCAACTTCGCTGGAATCGAAAACAGACAGCTATACTCCCATAGGTACTATGGCACCAAAACTGTTGTGACCCAATATATCGAGGAGGTAGTCAAGTCCATTCGTTGTGTTTCCGATGCAAGTGAAGATGTGGTGTCCATGAAGCAGAAACGGAAGTTCTTCAAGGTGGTGCAGAAAAATTATGGCAAGACCGCCCTCTGTCTCAGTGGTGGCGCTTGTTTTGCCTACACCCACTTTGGTATAGTCAAGGCATTATTGGAAAACGATTTGCTTCCAAAAATCATCTCCGGTACGTCTGGAGGTGGTCTTATTGCAGCATTGACGTGTTCTAGAACAGATGAAGAATTGAAGCAGCTTTTGGTGCCTGCTCTAGCCAAAAAAATCACCGCTTGTGAGGACCCCTGGTACGTATGGTTGCCCCGATGGTGGAAAACAGGAGCCAGGTTCGATGCTGTTAGCTGGGCACGCAAGTCCAACTTCTTCACGCGGGGCTCGTTGACGTTCCAGGAAGCCTTCAATAGAACGGGCCGTAAGTTGAACATATCAACGGTCCCGGCCGAGCCACATTCCCCAGTGATCCTATGCAACTCAATTACCTCTCCCAACTGCATCATCTGGTCGTCGTTGCTCGCATCTTCAGCAGTGCCTGGGATTTTGAACCCTGTGGTTCTTATGATGAAGAACACGTCTACAGGCGAAGCCAGCCCCTTTAGTATGGGAGTTAAGTGGAAGGACGGGTCGCTTAGAACTGATATTCCTGTGGATGCGCTTAACACCTATTACAATGTGACGTTTTCGGTTGTTTCGCAGGTAAACCCCCACATTTCGCTTTTCTTCTACGCCCCCAAAGGGACAGTGGGAAAGCCAGTGGCCATTCCTCGGCGAAAGACCAAGAAACAGAAATTCGCATCGCTCAGAGGAGGATTCTTCGCCACGGCCACTGAGCACTTGCTCAAGCTCGAGATCAAAAAGTGGCTCCAGATTGTGAAACTACTTGATCTCTTCCCTAATTGGCTGGCGCAGGACTGGCTGAATGTGTTCTTGCAGAGGTTCACCGGAACGCTCACCATATGGCCACGCAATAGGTTCAAGGATTTTCTCTATATATTGCTGGATCCTAATGAGGCCCGTATGGAGGAGTACTTGCAAAAAGGCGAGAGGAGTATGTATCCTCGACTTTTGTTCTTGAAGCACCGGTTGAGTATCGAGCGGGCCATTGAAGATGGTAGGGATCTTTGCAAGGGTCCGACTGTGGACAAGAGCAGAAGCGGTATCTTTGGGTCTCCATCGCCAATGGCATCTGATGATAATGCACGAATTGACCTAGGCCTTTCGGACTCCATCAGCAATGCTCTCGACGACAACACCTCCGATTCCTCTGACATGGACTATACAGAAAGCTTTCTGACGGGCAAAACAGACTTTGATTCCGCAGAAGAGCAAATCTAGCAAGACAAGAAAGAAGAGGAGAGAGAACCTCGGAGTGAGTCTGCAGTGAGCCGCATGACCTAGTCTCATTCATGACCTAGTCTCACTGATGGTCTAATCCACCGTCATGGCCTTTTTGACCCGCGCGTTGAGCTTGTTACAGTCGCCAATCTCTCCCTCACTGGATAAGATCACGTCCACATATTTATACACATACTCCATCGACTTGGTCAACAACAACTTCTCGGGCTCCTTGAAGCTCGAGAGCACCCATGCGGACATGGTGTCGCGCGACGCATTGGACGGCTTGGGGCCAATGCAGATGGCTAGCTTATAAGCGGTGATGCGGTCGGACTGGAGCTCCTTCACCACCGACTTGATGCCCCCATGCGACTCGTTCTTCTTAAACGTTTGCACACGCACTATGGGCATGTTGCCCTCGAAGTCGTCGTAAACAATGAATATCTTACACATGCCGATTTTCTCGTTGGCGAGAAACTTCCGCATCGGCTTCCCCGACTCATTCATACACGAATTGGACTTGACAAAGTACACATTGTCCAAGGACGTGATGGAATAAGGGCCCTTTTTGACGAGTTGCGATGCCCCAAGCCCGCTGATCATCTCCTTCAAAACATAGTGTCCTGTAGAATGTCGGTTCATGGGGCCGGGGTTCCCCACTGAAAAGAACACTATACTTGCCATTGCTAAAGCTGCACCACGCGCGGCCCTCCGCACTAAATACACGTCTACAGCAGTCAACTCCCCAGATACATATACTACTTATCTACTGAGCATAAACAGTTACGTAGTCATGCCCAAGAAATCCAAGAAACGGACCAATAAGGGCTCGGCAAAAAGCTCTCCCATACAGAACAAATCGGTGGACAATGACTCTCTCAACACAGACCCTGCTGATGCCCTAGAGAGTACTGATGCTGGCTTGGCACAGTTTGACACAGACAATGGGGGAGAGGAGGATATTCAGGGGAATCAACAGAACTCTGAAGAGAACACTGTGACTCTGGTTCCCGTGGATCAGCCGTCCTCCATAGACCTAGACCCACCAGAGGTCCAGGTTCAAGACACGCAGAACAAAGCTGAAGTGGAAGCAGTGGAAGCAGTGGAAGCAGTGGAAGCAGTGGAAGAAGAGAAATCAGTGGAAGCATCGGAGGAAGAGGAAGGAGAGAAAGTAGTGGAACAAGAGGTTCAAGATGAAAATGAGGAAGAAGAGCATTCGGAAGACAAATCGGAAGATACAGTGGTTGAACAGAGCATTGATGACGAAGACGATGATGACTTTGGGTCTTTCGATGAAGCATCCATAGAGAACCTCGAGATTGACCACCAACCAAACGTCTTTGACCAAGACGTGTTCCAAGATACCCACTTGTTAAACTCCAGACTCGATGACATCATGGAAGGGCTACTCCCGCAGTCGTCGTCGCCACCTCTCATGGCTCAGCCACACTTGTTAAATAAACATGCTACAGAGAGGTTCCTGAAACTATCACAGGCCCCCAGACTCAATCCTCCCAGCTGGGTTAAACTGAAGATGAGGTCCAATCTACTACAGAACCTTGGGCTTCCCACGGATCTAGAGGAGGTGGAAAGCAATCCCATGCTCTCGTACCGATTCTCTCACAATTCCAACAATGCAAAATCTACGACTGAACACGACATAGACTGGGTCGCCATTGAGATTCCATCTCTAGATTCGTTGACTATTTCCAAAGAGCAACAAGCTGACTTTATCAATAATCCTACCTCCATGTTGAATGCTTTGGAAGAGAACTCAGCTCAAGATTTCTCTCCACAAGCATTGGCCAACTGCTCGAGTGAACTGCTTGACCAGAAACTCAATTCGTTAAGGGAACACCATTCCAAACTTCTCCAGTTTTGTGCTGTTGGTAAAGAGAATATCGAGGAGCTCAGGCGGAGCCAAGCGGTGTTCGAGTCGGTGGTGGAGAATCTCGTGGGCTACAATCAAAAGGTGCAAAGAAACGAGCTCTTGGGGAAACTCAGCCGGTCAAAAACCAAGAGGGGCAAAAAAACGTTTTAATGGGGTCATATTTACATGCTTCTAAAGTGTCTGATGGACGCCATACCACTTAATGGATGTTGAAGAGCAGCCCGAGATCGTCCTTCAAGTACCCTGCGTCATCCATTTGGGGCTGCAAGTTCATGTTAATATAGGAGCTATCAACAAAATTAGTAAGCATGTCGCCATTGCTGGGCTTGCCAAAGTTGGGGTCGTGGAAGGCACCGGGGCTTTCTGGTAAGATGTCTTCCTTTTTGATGTAGTTCAGGAATGGCGTTTGCGCTCTCGACACAGGAACTGAGTTCAACGCATTGGGGAAAAGCTGCGTAGGTTCGAAGTTCTCCAAGAAGTTGTTGTTGGGAGCGAGTTTTTCGGTGACCAACGAAATATCCGGGAACGAATGAATAGAAGACGGCGTGTCTTTGTTGTCGGTGTTGGGCAGCGTTGATGGTCGTGCAGGTGCTTCGGTGCCCATGTTGTTGCAAAGACTCGGGGCCACGCTTTCCTCGTGGGTATTGTTCTTGTACTGACGAACAAGCTCTTCGATGTTGGGAGGCGGCGAGGCGGCATCGACTTCTATATCCACATTGCGTGTGTCCACTGGATATTGGCGATACTGCGTGTTACCTCTTGGAGAGATGCCAGAGGTGACGGAGGCGGGCGAGATTGTCTCTCTATTGGGAGAATGCTTGAATCTGGGTTCACTCTGCAGCCCACGTCTTTCCTGCAATTCAGCAATCAAGCTTCCGGTTTCAATCACCTGTGCCCGTTTGATTTTATCGTTGGCGTACTTATCAAAAAGCTTCAAGAGAACACCGACAATCTGCCAATACTTGCCCATTTCCTTTAACACTCCACGCGAGATGAAGAGAGAGTCCGATGCTGTTCCTGCAATGACCGGGTTGGACGAGTCAACATGATAAATAAGCATGATAAGCGAGCTGAACAAAATGTAAACAAACATCACCGGACAGTACTTGATCAAGCCCTTGTCAAGCAAGATTTTCGACACGATGGAGATCATACGAGCGGCCTGGAAAGAAATACCCCACGAAGGATATTTGTAGTTGTTGGGGTTGGTTGACGAGGACTTGGCCATGCGCAAGAGATTTGCACGGTGAATCAAGTATAGCCGATTGTAATATTGGGCGTTCAAAAGACAGGCATAGAAGCTTTGTTTGGATGAGTCGGTCAAGGAAAACTGTAGCTCATTAGGTAAATTGGTAAACCAAATGCCCATCAACATGTCACATCGTTGGATGATGGAAAATTTGTTTATCCGCTTCATCAGCTCGGCCTTCACGGTGTACTGATGCTTGATAATGATGCCGGTGATTTCAGCTAGCTTGACTAGATGCATGAAGTAGAGGGCATGAGTCAAATTCACCCCGTATGGAGACACAATGCCTAATTCGGGGTCACTTTCGTCAAAGTCCTCCAATGTAAGCATGGGGACGTCACTATCGGTGAGGTCAATGGTGGAGGGCCTACCAAAGGCAATGGCCACATTCCGGTCCTTTTCAAAAATACACCACCATATTCTTCTCCATATTTTCTTAGAAGATTCACTGATGGTGGACGAGCTGTTGATATCTCTGTGGAAACCAAAGCCTTGGGCCAAACCCACAGCAACTCTGGTCCAGTAATAGGAATTGCGCGTGACATCTTCAGGACCCTCCCAAAAGGATCCAATGAGAAGCACCGTTTGGATAATGGAGACCGGGTCGCTTTCGTAGTTTGTTTCGTAAAGAGCTTTGGCTCTGCGGAAGAAGGTAAGCGAAGCAAGATTACTCAGGCCTTTGCTGTCGAATAGAAGCGGGTTGTTAGATACTCTGGAGCCACACAAAAGAACGGCCTGAAGAAGCATCAAAGAAGGCGAATCGTTGGGGTCCTTAAATTTGGCCATAAACTCGGTTCGGTTGATCACAGGCATCAAAGGGTGCACGTGCTCAAAGTACAGCTCCACCAAGCTTAGGGCTAGTTTGTCTGAGGGCAAAAGAAAAGCGCCTCTCAACTTGAGGATCTCAAGCTCCACTGAGTCCAAGGTAGAGTTGTCGCTGACCTCAAACAAGTCTTCTGCCAACTCAAGGTGATTCTGGCCCACCTTCTGGGCCATCAAACTAATACTGGAGTGTCCCACAAACGTCACAGAAGATCTTGCGGAGCTGGACATCATTTCTCGCTTATGCATGGACGGGCGGTTTTTGTAGTTTGAAGTCAAGGATGGAGGCACAGATACTTGTGATATATTGTGGATGGGCTCAGACACTGAAGAAGTGTGGCCAGGAGCTGTAGAGTCCCCACCACAAGTAGGGGAAGCCTCACCAAGACCAGGCAGTGTTTCGGTCTCCCCAGCCGCCCCTGGATTGAGCGGGTGGGAGGAATCCGGGTTCTTCATTGGCGTATCGGTATCCATATCATTGGAGAGGTCACCATTGCCACAAGCATCGGGCTTGGAGGCCTTTTTCTGCGGCCTATTGGAGGCGACACGTTTTTTTGTTTCAGGGAGAGCACAGGTGCAACCAAAAGTGATACAATTGGTGCATGGGATGTGAATTTCAGCGTCACAGCGGACTTTCCGGGCCCTACAAACCGTACAGGCACGGGAGCCTCTGGGCCGCTTGTACTTGATGGTGTAAGCCTTTGGTTTTTCCAGGACCCTGGGACTGGGAGCAGATTTGGGATATTCGGCTGGTGGGGAAGGACCCTCGGACGTTTCCTCTTTCATGGTTTTGCGTGCTAATTTGTGCAATGGGTGCGTGCTAATTTTTGCAATGGGTAGGAGATTGGAGGAAGAGCACTTCTATCAACACGTAATGCAGTGGCGGGATAGATCACACGGGCTAGGTCCGATGGGGTCCTATGTACGGCACTTTGTAGCGTGAAATGGCAATGGCACAGTGAAGGACGAAAAGTGCAGGCACTATTGTTTGGGAAGTATGGGGAAACGGGTCGCGGAGTTACTCCAATGTACGGGCTCAGTGTGTAGGACATGGGCAGCAATGCAGTCACCCATGAGGAACCCACAACCGACAGGTCGGCCAGGGGGTTTGCATATGGGGCCGGTTTATTTCTATGGAGGCCCATTGCTCACTTTCTCTTGGCGTTTTTTTTTTTGGTTCCCCTCTCTTGTGTGTGTGTGTGTGATATTTTTTTTTTCATCCGCTTTTCTTTCTTACTGTATCTTTGCTCATGTACTGGGACTGCTCGTCTTCTCGCTTATTCCCCACCCCCGCCATACGCGAATTTCACAATCCTAGCAGAGTCATTGGTGAGCGGTGTGTGCACTCCCATACAATGCGTTTGAAAGAGTTTCTGCTGCTCATTGATCTTGATCTGTCCATTGATCTGTGGTTTTTTATTTTTTTGAATTTTTGTGCTTTTCCATCTGTATCGAACCATACTTCCAGTGGTTTTTCTTTCCAACCTACTGTTTTTTTTTTACTGCCTGGTCTCTTGTATATTATTGCTAAATCTGAAAAATCGCGGATTGATCACTGATCAAAAGTCATCACGCCTGGACCAATGCCACGATTTCTCCTTGTTCTTTTGCTGGCCTTCTTTTTTGTCCACGTCTTTGCATTTGCCTCTTTGGTCTTTTTTTTGCCTCTCGTGTTTTTTTTTTTCTGCACATTTCCTGTATTTCTGCGTGTTTCTGACTTCGTACTGACCGCTTCTCTATTCTTGGCTTTTCTTTTGCGCTCTCTTTGGATTCATCTCCGTCTGGCTCCACCTTTATTCTTTATATATGCAGCTGCTTTCAAGATAATAAGGCACGCAAATCCCTTCATGGGCTTGTAACTCCGACCCCTTGAAAAAATCTGGCGCAAGCCCATGTGATGATTCTGTGGCTTGGCCCAAGCGGATTTATACCAAAAGGGAAATCTAAATTGGAAGACATTTATTTCGACTACTGGTTATTATTAAATCGTAATTGAATAAAGACTAGACAGACAGTCGAAAGTAGACAGACAGTAGACAGACAGTAGACAGATACAGAGACTAGACAGAAGTAGACAGAAGACAGAAACAGAGACTAGACAAAAGACAAGACAAGACAGAAGGTGGGAATGTCAATTCAAAATGGAAAGTAAGAAAGAAGCATCTAAAAGATCAGGTCACCCCAGATTCCAATTCCAAACATGGCCAAACTACGTCCGAGACCATTTCTCATGGCAAATTCATGCGCTGTTCGCATGTGACTCGCATCAGCAAATAAACATACTTCCACATAGAAAAGTGGAGGGTTTAAGGTAATCGTCATGATAAAAAAAAAAAAAAAAGAAAGCCAGAAATATTCCAGAAATATTCCAGAAATCGTCCATATCCAGAAACTCTGTTTTTTTCCTTCTTTTTTTTTTTTTTTTTTTTGGCTAATTTAACAAAGAGTGTCCCCATGACATTGACAACAGAAGTCAGTGAATCGTCCCTACAAAAGTATACGAAATAGAGTCCAGCCCATAACCTAGGTTTCTAGAAAGGGTATGGTGACAAATTTAGGTACAGCAAAATAGGCAAAATTTAAGTGTAGTATAAAGGCAAAATTTAATTATAGTGGGATAGTAAAATTTTATTATAGTGGGATAGGAAAAATTCAGTATAGTAGGATAGCCACAAATTTCAGCGCAGTCAAGTATGGGTATTTATCGCATCACTCGTGACTGGTCACTGCAACTAAACATCTCACATGATGCATTAACCAGTCCTCCATACTGGAATGTCAGAAATAAATTCATCCATAATCCATAGAAAAAAACATACTCATCTACAAATATAGAAATATAGAAATATAGATAAAGACAAACAGATCATGGATATGGGGATGAATCGTGCAATTGACTGAATACTTGTGCCTTTCTTAGCCCAGAAAGACCGCGCACATTATGACTAAAAGTACGTATACTTAAGACCACAACACAATCAAGGCATTGATTTTATTGATGATATATTTTTTATTTTTTTATTATTCTTTATTTATTATTTATGGGGGTTTGCCTGGGTTTTTTGACTGCGGCAACTCTGTTATATAGTCCTTTGATATTGGTGGGTGGTGGTGGTGGTTGGTGATGGGGTCTGTATGGAGTGAGCTTCGCGGTACCTTAATACTCATGCCTGACTACAAGGAAGTTCGACTCTGGGCAGCAGCGTTCGCCGTGGTGGCCGTTGTTTCCTCGGAAATATGGCATAGGTACCGTTTACCCAAAAAGGAATCTTCGGGCCTCTTGCGCCCCAAAACAAATGGCGTGGCCTCTCTTATAGGTAACACGCCTATGATCAAGATCGAGTCGCTCTCTCGGCTCACCGGATGCCAGATCTACGCCAAACTCGAGTTGATGAATCCGGCAGGCTCGGCCAAGGACCGGGTGGCTTTAGCAATCATTCGGGAAAATGAACGTTTGGGCAAGTTGCGGCCCCACCGTGGTGACGTCATCTACGAGGGCACCTCGGGCTCTACGGGCATCTCCTTTACGGTCTTGGCCAATGCCCTAGGCTACACGGCTCATATCTGTCTACCTTCAGATACGTCTCCCGAAAAGCTCCAGCTCCTAGAGTCGTTGGGAGCCGAGCTAGAACCCGTCAAACCTGCGTCTATTGTCAACCCGGAACAGTACACCAATGTTGCACGGGAAGGTGCCAAACGGGTGAACCAAGACCCGAATGACCCCAGAAACGCTATTTTTGCTGACCAGTTCGAGAATGACTTCAACTGGCGTGTGCACTACAAGACTACCGGGCCTGAGATCTACACACAGCTCGACCAATCTCTTGATTTCTTTGTTACGGGCTCAGGCACTGGTGGAACCATAGCTGGTGTTTCTAAGTACCTCAAGTCTAAGGACAGAAACGTGCGGGTCATTCTAGCCGATCCACAGGGGTCGGGGCTTGCGAACCGTATCAAGTATGGTGTGATGTACGACTCGGTGGAGCAAGAGGGAAAGCGCAGACGGCACCAAGTGGATACTATGGTGGAAGGTGTGGGGTTGAACCGGCTTACGTGGAATTTCTCCCAAGGAGAAAAGTTCATTGACGACTCTTTCCGAGTCTCCGATGACCAGGCTATCAAGATGGCCAAGTTTCTCTGTGTCAACGATGGTCTCTTCTGGGGCCTGTCTGCTGCGGTCAATTGTGTGGCTGCGGTGAAGACTGCCATGGAACACGGGCCGGGAAAGAAGATTGTGGTGATTGCTTGCGACTCGGGCGATAGACACCTTCTGAAGTTCTGGAAAGCTGCTGCTCAGGTTCCCCAAGATGTCTCTATCTCCGACATTCTCTCAGAGTCATAATACATCCTGTATAAATTATCAAAGTTGTATAGAGTAAGTTTAATAATAGGACAAATATAATACTGCAAGCTTTAACTATAAATACAATGGATTATTGGCCTCGCTGCAACTTGACCTTCTTTTCCCGGTACAACTTGACGGAGCTTAGGAAAGAAGCACTGATCCCCATCCACATCTGCAATGTGTCGAAAGGCAAAGCCATGTTGAAAACTGTGTAGGAATTGAATATGATGTCGGAGAGGGTCTTGTAGATGTCCAACTTGGCATTGGTGATACTGAACTGGATCTCCTGTAGGGCCTGGCTATCCTTGATATCGTCGTCGGTCAGGGTGATGGATTGTAGGGCAATTCCTCCTAGCACTTGCCTTGAAAGCGTGCGTGAGCGTTTTTTGACTTGGATGTGTATCTTCATGTCCATTTCCTGGTGTGATAGTCTCTGCAAGTTGTTGTAAGCATTATAGAGGGCATACCACGAGTCGCAGTACCAGGCGTACGACTCATGTCGGCTGGAGATGGACTTCCAGGTCTGGTTTTGCAAGAACTTGAGTTTGTAGAGTAACTGGGACTCGTCGTTGATGTTATAATAGAGCCCGATCAAGTCGCCCAAATTGGACTTGCAGAATAACTTGCCGTTGATCTTCCACGTATTAGTCTTGTCGTCCTTGTACAAGTTCAGTTTGACCTGGCGCAAAAGCCCACGAATCCGGAACGGCGACTTTCCAAACCGTATCAATTGTCGGTACAACCCTAACGCAGGCACCATTCCAGAGAGTCTGGAAGAGAACACCGAGCAGGTCAAAACAACCAAAACTCGTGCAAATGCCCGGGGGTTTTGGACGAAATTAAGAATGAGATCAAGGATTTTCTCGTTGCTGGCATACGTCCTGCTGATGATCTTGATGTTGACGTAATCATCACTGAAATAGTCCTGGGTCTTGCGGCTATGGTGGAGTAAAAGACGCAACGAGTACTGGCCAAACTTGGCCAACTTATCCTTTCCAGTCACATCATTCAACATGGCCCACAACACGTCTGCCGTGTGCACGTGCGTGGAGGACGATTTCACACCTTCCACGGTCTCGGGGCCCACACTGCTACGAGCAGCAGAGCTGGCCACACTTTGAGGGATCTTGCCAGGTGAAGTAAACACCCCCTTAACGGGAAGTGTTGAAGGCGTGCTTTCAAGAACTTGTGTTAACATGGCACTCATTTTTAGGTCTGTGGGGTAATCCTCGGCTTTTTCTTCAAGAAGCGATCTCTGCGCCACACTGATTTCTTCGGCCCACTCGGAAGACGGATGCAATGGATCGGAAGACGGATGCAATGGATCGGAAGACGGATTCAACGCGGAGTGGATGAACCGTTTGGAGTAGAAGGGGTGTGATTGGGGAATCGGGCTGGGGTGGGCGGTCGGTATGCTTGCAGGATTCTGTACCTGGGTGGACTCCATGGCCCAAGAAAAGACGGGGTGAGAAGGAGAAGAGCGGGTGTTATCTGCAGAACAAGTCCAGGAAGGGAAGGTGACTGGTCAATGGGTAGAGGATGGGTATGGATTATGCACTGGAGTGTGTTGACGCTATTGCCTGCAGAGCTAGGATTTTTTTTGTTACTGATAATTGAGAACGGGTGTCTATGCAGGTGGGCCTGGTGAAGACTGCAACGTTGCAAAAGATTAAACAAGAAATAGTAAATGAGTGAAAGAAAGGTAATAATAAAGGAAAAGGTAATATGGAAGGTAATAAAATTAAGGAAAAAGAGGAATTGAACGTTATTAAGGTACAGGGAGAAAAAATAAAAGGGGAAGTAGAAGTGGGGATGGTCATTTGGATGAATTATGGACAAAGTCTGGACCTGCATCCTCAGCAAGTATACCCATTCGCCAGCGAACATGGGGCTGTTTATGGCGTGAATTGCAGCCCGTTGGGGCCCATCATGAACGCCCCCACACTGCCCAAGTAACCCTCGTGTCGGAGGAAGTAGCTCTGCATTTCGCCCTTGGACCAGAAGTTCAGTGCATAGCTCAAGGTGTGGATTGTCTGCATATGCCCCGAGATGTAGCTGCCTCCAAAGTAGATTCGTTTGAGGTTGAACCGGAGTGCTTGCAAGTAGGCGATTTGGCCGATGTTGTTCGACACCAGGTAAAGTAATGACCGTGCAATGTCTTCCTGACGGAAGTGAGCGAGCTTCTCGGATGTGCTCATGGGGGCAGAGGTTTTCTGGTTGAAACGTAGCTTTTTGAACACCTTGGCAAACGAAGATGCAATATGGTTGGACTTGAGCCCGATTTTGTTGTAGCTGGTGCCATAAATGTCACCCACAAGCAAGTCTATATTCTCATTGTCACCTTTTTGCGCCATCTCAAGCATTTCGTTATAGTCCTTGGCGTCGGTCAAGAGCAGGAGAAGCCCCCAAAGCGTACCTCCTCCAAGGGAGGAACCACCAATTCTCTCGAAGCCCTCGGGGCCTGGGCCTGTGACTTTAATCATCGAAACCCCCGAGCCAATATTGACAAGCAAGTAAGGGTAAATGCTTGCGTCGCTGTGGGGACTGGAATTGAAGCAGATGTTGCTTTTTTCAAGGTCATAGGAGAAAATCTCGTTAGGGATCTTGGTTATGAGCCAGTCCAAGCCCTTGATGAGACACTCCATCTCGTCCTTCTTGACGATCTGCATGGGCAACCCCTGTTTTTTGAAAGCTGACGTCATCAACTTGTTGTATTTATGGGCGCCTCCTCCTGTGGACACAATGTGCACTATGGGAGGGGAAGTTTCGGAGTTGATGCTCTCGCGCACAAGATGGATCATGAACACCAAGGCGCCGGACTCGAAGGTGGCGGTCTGGAAGTCCCGGAAATGCAATTTGCCGCCTCGTTCCCTTCCTGAGCTGGACGGAGTGAAATACACCAATTTGGTGAGCGTGCCCCCGATATCCACGGAGATATGGATCACCTCGGATGTATGCTTTGGAAGGGAGATGTGGGAGTTCTTTGGGTCCTTCAGGCCCTCTAGAGACGCAAAACTGGTGTCTTCTTCTTCCGATTCGGACGACGAATCCGACGACACCGGCGACGGCGTGCACACCAGCGAGATGTTCCCCCGGATCAAGTGGTCATTGCCGATATATGCGCCCGAACAGTCGATTTTGATTGTTCCAGCGGGGATTCTTCGCAAGTCGATCTGGAGTTTTTCTTTCTTCATGTTTAAAACGAGAACAAATTAATGACGGTGGGAAATGTGGCAATGTTGAAAGGAGCGTATAAATAGTGGTGGTGAGGGTAAACGAGGGTCTGAGGATGGAAAGGACGAGCGGACGGAGCTGGCTAAACAAGGTCAATGCCGAAGGCGAAGCAAAAGACGAAGCTTGTTTTTTTTTTTTTTTGGTGGTGGTGGTCAGAAAACGTCTGCGTTCGCGTTGGGAGCCCGGTGCTATCGCGGTAAGCAAGTCCTTTGTTGGCGGAGGAAGAGCTGGGGTTGGAGAGGAAATGGTCAGGACGGACTTTTCAGTGGGTGCATACGAGAAATGTTGGGGCTCCGCGCGCCTAGCATGGCATCGCTGAATAACCGTCGAGCCATTTGTCATATCTAGACTATGCGATTGCAATGAGATTTCCATGTTTTTTTAATTTTTTTTTTTTAATTTTGAGTTATTAATTTGGTTCGGACATTCCTCCGTATATTTGGCTTGAAAACTATATTCAGACAGTTTTTTGAATTGGTGTAGAGTCTAGTAAGGTGTGCCAGCTTCTGGTGAATGATTCTGGGCGGCGCACGACCTTGACTGCGAAACAAAGTTCCGCACATCATCAAGAACCAGTCAGTGCTTATTCTCATGTCATGGCACCTATCAAGTGGACAATAATCCTTATACAGTATAATGTATATTTAATTATGTAGATAATACAAATATCAATGGTTAATTTTTAATAATTTATAGAGTAAAAAAATAATAGTAGGTGATATATAATTAAAGCAGTAAAGATGATAAATGATCCCAATCTGTAAATAAGGTAAAGAGGAGAAGAAGAATTAGATTCAATAAGACTTGGATTAAATGTCATGGCATGTGATATGGTTCTCCTGTATATAGATTAGGTGATGATATTTCATCGTTTTCAACCTTATTAGTATTTCCATCTTTTCCAAAATTTACAGTCAATAAAATGATAGTAACAGTTCTCATTGTTCAATAAATAGGACATTTCTCAATAGGTATATAGTCATGAGGTATCTATAAATATTATTCTAAACTCTCTAAATATAATATCATCAAAACAGGATTTGCACTACCCAATAATTTTATTTATTTAATCTTATAATTTCCTTAATTTATAAATTACACTATTAGTATTATTAGTATTATTGGTAATGGTAGGCACATGCTCATAACCAAACGAGATTCGCAGGGCTCATAACAGATATGCAAGATTCAATATTGGGGCTTATATGCAGGTTGGTCACTACAAATATAATACAACGTACTTAAACAGCTGTAGCCATACAAGAATAGTCACCAGACCAAGAGAAATGGTTGACAATACTAGAAGTAGTAGAACTATTTTAATAACAATAGTATAGCCATTCCAGAGGAATAGTAGCAGCCATAGTAATTACCATACTAAGAGAGAAGAATGGTAACTATCCCAAACCAGAGCATCAAGGTACTAAGAGTCCATACTAAGAAGAGTATCTCATCAGTAAAAATCATAGTAACCTTACTAAGAATATATTACTAAGAAGAGTATAGCCAGACAAAGAAGAAAGTAAAGGGTTTACCCAGGGCCATAACCATACCTCCAAGAAGATTAGAGCTCTTCCAATAACCATTCTAAGAAAAAAGTAACCATACTAAGATTTTCCTGTGTTCGATATCTTGAGATGTCTGAAGAGACCATTCATCTGAATACATCTCCTGGGTGGTTATTATTGGTTCTCTCTTGAGGTTCTTTGTCTGCTTGAACTGTTCTGTTCCATTCTCATGCCATTGAGCCCGATAATCATGTCTCTTATCGTCACTGTTTCCTCGTTTAAACGAAAGAATTTAAATCCATGGATGTTTGTATGGCCAATTCTGAACCAGCAATAGAGACCAAGGCACCAATTCGCTTGGTCAAGTCCATAAATCTGTGGATCCATAACTCTGTGAATCCATAAATCTATGGACTGTGTCTCCACTAGAGTATCATCAACCACCTCGACACCAGCAATACCATCCAATTGGGTCTGAAAATAAGCTTGGCTTTGATTCCAGGGAAGACTGCATGCAGAAGCAAAGATCTTGTTGATTCTCATATACTTCTCGAAGGCCAGCTCTTTCCAGTCGTTGGACTTAAGTTTTAGCTTGGTATCGGTCTTGAACTTGGACACCGAGAAGGTGACCAGTACTGTCACGCCCGACACTCCAGTACTAATCTAGATCCTAGTCACAGATCAAGTAGTTTATCTCTTTGGCGTGGATCCAGCACCGTTCGTTTTAGATCTGAGTCTTTAGTGTCAGAGCGTAAATAACATCTTGATTCGTGGAGACTTCAATGAATCACCTTTTCATTCCATAAATCAGTTTGCTTCTTGCTTCTCGGGCACCTTGAAATGAAGCGAGTCATCGATGGCACGATCCAACACTTGAGCATTAGGAATCGGCCTTTCGAGCCCGTGTTCCCTGCAGATCCGCTCATAGATCCCCACAATCGTATGGAGATTGAGCCGGGACGAATCGGCCCCAGTCTTCAACTCCACCACATAGTCAAACTTACTATCGTACGGAGAGTCCTGGGAGTAATTGACAAAGTTCTTGGCAAACAGATTAAGGATCATCTTGGACTTGGCCACGTCACTGTGGCCCCGGATTTGCGGGTGGTTATCGCCCCTCTTGGTGATGCGGTCCCACGATGTATCGTATACACCCCGGACCTTGCCCGCTAGAGGCACGAAAAGAAGCGCCACAAGAAGCACTCCGTTCCGCTGCAACGTATTGACGATCTCCTTGCGGTGGTTAAGGAGGTGGTTGTTGCGGTCGAGGAGCAACGCCTCCACGGACGGATTGGCCAATGCGTCTTTGGCCTGGGCAAAGAAGTCGCCCTTATTGGCACAGGAATCGTTTTCCACGTAGCGGAAATTGGGGAATGCTGAAACAAGCGCCCGAAAGATGGTGGACTTGCCGCACCCAACAATGGAGATGGGCACAAATACTATTTTGGTGGCCATTGTTGGAGATGAGACGGAGATGAGACGATCATGTATGTTCCTGGTCACGTGCGCTCTGGGCTCGACAATATGTCGTTTCATCTTCACATGCCACGTACTATTTATTGCATTTACTTTTTATTGCATCTTTTTATTGCATCTTTTTATTAATTTCACTTTTTACTGCATTTACTTTTTATTGGTTTCAAGATTCATTGTCCTGTTTTATCATTTTTGCATTTGCTTTTGTTTATTGTTCATTGGTTGTATGGTGAGCTAAACGCATATTATCAGTAGACGATAAGTATAAGGTTTAACTAAACACATGCATTCTGGAGTTTCAAATCTAATGTTCATGTCACAATGCGGTTTCACCACACAATGTCAATGCATCGTACAATGTGGTTTCACCATACAATGCTGTTTCATTATCCGTCGACCTTCGCATAGACGAGCAGACTGCAAGATGCGGCTCTGGTCTCGGACATCACCCCGATTGAACAATATAGAAACCAGATTGAACAAGATAGAAACCAGATTGAACAAGATAGAAACCAGACTGAACAAAATAGAAACCAGATTTCATCCATAAACGAACATTGGCATCGGTCCATACTTTCCTTCTTCTGCTTGATTATTGGTGTTTGTCCTGAACTTCTGGTGACTCCTGGGTCCCTTTCTCAGCCCGAATGTATGATTCTCTTCTTTAGCCAGGCAAAGCACTCGCCTATTTTCATTGGGTTTCTTCCAGGTTCTTCATCTCTTGATCTTGTTCGATTTGTTTTCTCTCGCAGCATTCAAAAAAAAAAAAAAACAATGCTATCTTCATAAAAACTTGATGAATGCTGCTTGTTTGTCGAGTTCATGCTCCCATTCAACCACCGAAATAGACTCGCTGCTTGTTCCCCCATGCAAATGCTCAAGGTACACATTGGACATCATGGGCTTGATCTTCGGAGACACCGTGCCAATAGTAATGTGAAGATGCTTATTGGTAAAGGGTAGACTGCCGTTTCGCTGGATCCAGGAGTTTTGAACCTTCTGCGAGTATTCGTCGTTGGTCACTTCAAGCGCAATCAATTGATCCTTGACCACAAGGATGCGGTGAATCTTTATATCGCAGAGGATATCCACAAGCACTCTTTCCAGACGAGCAGCAGTCTTTCCTTTAGCATTCTTACTGAAAAGACGCCCCAAATCCGCCCACGTCTGCTTGTTAGCATCCACTTTGGCGGATCCGTTGTGGGCAAGTGTCACGTGGAACTGCTCTTGCACCCGATTGGTGGCCTTGAGCTGCTGCCACGTTGTGTCATCTCCTAACACCGAGTCTAGCTGGTCCATTACTAGGTTCTTGGAGATGGCAATGCCGTAGTACTCCACCTGCCGCAGCTGAGGAGTCACTTTCTTCTTGGTCTGTGGGATATATTGACGAGCAATTGCGTAGGACTCTTGCCAAGCTTGTTCAGACAAGTGTTGGATCTCCAACTCATCGAATGCCTTTACAAGCTCGCCATAAACAATCTTGGCGTTTTCCAACGATGAATCCAGACAATCGACGTTGAGGTTGATCACAAAGGCAAAGTTGGTGTCTGATTTGGTAAGATCTTCGCCTTTAATGATGCTTCCGTATTCAGCCTCATCATTCTTTAGAGCTGGGGCCTGGTATCCATGGCACACATCCTGCATCAAGGAAATCGCCTGTTTGGGGTTTGACTTGGCCTGTACCGATTGGTGATCATCGCCTCGGTCAATGAGCCTTTGCTGGAGAATATCCTTTGTATTGTCGGAGACTCCGGACCCTAGGAAGTTGATGCCGATGAATTTTACCTCCACATCTGGCAGGAGATATAAGCCTCTGCTCTGGTGGAGCTTCCTGAAGAGATCTGCTCTGTATCTCTCCCTATAGTTCATTCTGTCCACAAAGCAGAGCTGCTTGGAGTCTAACGATTGCAAAATCTCATTGATGTATAGGTTTCCCTTGGGGAAATCGTCGTTCTCTAGATGCACCCAATTGGAATTCAAGCCGGCCAAAGTCCTGCACACCGTACTCTTACCACACCCCGGGGCCGCCATGGTAATTACACAGTACACGGTTCTGCTGTTGCTCACGAAGCTGTCGAGCTTAGTGGCAAGCGACTCGTTCCCATCAAGCTCGAGTGCTCTTGTACCTTCGGAGTCTCCAAGCCCAAGATGGCGCAAGAATAACTTCCGGATTTTGATGACGCCTTGTTTGCGGTCATACTCCTCCTGTGCCTCTGGATTCTCGGTAAAGTAGTCCTGGACGAAAAGCAAGTAGGCAAGCGTAATCCGTTGGTGTTTTGTTAGCAGACTTATAACTTCACGGATAGTTTTGGTGGCCGAGTTGCAGGAGAACACCTTATGAGTCACCTCTCTCCATTGTCTGTATAACAAATAGGGCTCTTCAAACTTGTACTTAAAGAAGAAGTCGTTGTTATGGCGTTTACACCTCACCACAAAACCCTCGATTTCTCTTCCTTTGTACATCCCGGTTTTAGCGACTTCATCGAGATGGTCCATGAGGGAATCAAAAGTATCAAAATGTAATTGATCCACGTTTTTGAATCCCCATTGTTTCCCAAAAGAAGAAACTTGTTCAGCCGGCGCCGTTTCAAGCTGAATGCTGTTTTTGTTGATTCCATGCAAATAGAGACCTGCAGCCTGGCCCAGGTACTCGAGGACATGCTCCTCAAAGGTATCGTCACATAATTCCGCCACCGCAGTAGCATTCATGTCGTAAAGCGTTCTGGCCAAGTCCTGAGGCGTTTTGCCAATGGCTGCCAATTGCAGCTCGATGTCCTGATACCCTCTCAGGAAATGGGTGACCTTTGAGGAGTCCAGAGAACAGTCTCCAGTAACATTCTTGGAGCACACCACCAACGTGCCATCTTCAAGACCAGCAAAGAAAATAATGCAGCCGTTTTCCTTTGTGGATGCATTGAACGGGCCCGTACATTCGGCCTTCAATCTGGCTTTGGAGAGGGACGGAAACTGGCCAATGTTAAAGAACTTATCGTAGCCTCTGGCCACAATGCCATGGGAGCTGGTAAATAAGCCACGTGCCTGGCAGGGGAGGTCCGATTTCTCAGGGGTAAATTCGAACTCGGGGAATTTCCAGCTGTGCACAATCAACGGGCCCTTGGAGGTGGAGATGGGGTAGTCGCCCCGGGTGACCTTTGGTTTGAAGCGCTGGGTCTCGGATGTTTTTTTGTGGCCGTTTTTATCCGTCATGGCCATTTCTTCTAGCATACTAATAAGCTCTGGAAATGACAGGGCCAAGCCCGGAGTGGAGGAGGTCATTGGAGGGTACTAGACATTATTATGCAGAGGTGAAGCCTTATATAACGCGAAGCGCACGTGAGCCTTGTCATGTGCGTCTCCAACCAGAGCTTCTGACTATTTGAACAAGCACTGGCGTCTCAGTTTCAGAATTGTTGAAATTGTTTTAGAGCTGTTTCACCGCTGTTTGATAACTTTCTGAATGTCTCTGAATGTCTCTGAATGTCTCTGAATGTCTCTGAATTGTTGAATTGTAGAATTGTCTTCTACTCGCAGAGCATGCAGAACCTTGGACATGTCCTATATATACGCACACCACACATCATGACCGCGACTACTACTCTACACTACAGACCATACTACACTCCATTACACTACACCCATACTACACCTTCGGACTACATACAGTCTCCAGTCTAAGGATCAAAACCAAAGACTTCTTTCGACACTACACACTACCCGCCAAGCATCCATAATTTCCCATGTTGCGTGTGGATGTGGACGAAGCAGATGTGGCCGTGTTGACCCAGAACCTCGCCCGGTCCAAGGAACTTTTCTCCGACATCAACAACTCGCTCCGGATCATAACATCCAAAACCTCCACGGCGTCTAAAAGCATCAAGCCTGTGTTTGCGGAGATCAATGCTTTGAATACCAAAAAAGCGTCGGTTGAAGACGGACTTTCACTCCTCAAAAACGTCTCCCGTTACTCGCTGCAGGCTGTGGAGTACCAGAGCATTCTTAATTCCCCTATTGATACTATTGGCATGCCGCGGTATTTAGGGACCTTGGAGGCGTCGCTTGAACTAGTGCGTGAGATGAAGCTGAATATCCGGGACTTCGATGGGGTGGTGATCGGCTTTGCCAATTGTGTGGATAAGACGGAAATGACGGTCATGCAACACTTTTCAAAGCTCTTGGCCCAGGTCGACTTGGATGATGGCAGTGTGCCCAAATTAGCGGACATTGTGGCGATGCTTGCGTTCTGCTCCAGACTGAGGAACTTGCGTGCTGCTCATGAGGCCCTTGAATCCGCCTTCACTCGTCTCTTATCGCTGAGATTGGCCCAGTTGGAGGCTGCATGTACTTTGAAGAGAAGACAGTCGAACATTCCTTACGAAAAGGGTACAAATGGGCTTCCGAAGCTCACCAGTGAACTTCTTCGGAGCTGCGCAGGGCTCAAAACCGCATGCGACCAAATCCAGGTCCTGGCTTCCCCTGTCTTCAAAAACGTCATTACTGGCTACATGGAGACCCGTTTCTATTCAATCGTTGACTCGTTCAATTCTTATGTCGATTCCAATGGTTTGGGAGGTCAGGATGCGCTTTTCCTCGATGTGTTAGACCAACTCAAATTAATGGACGGTGGTCTCCGAGAGAACAAGCTTGCAATAACCAGTTTCCCCAAAACAAACGAGGCATACGAAGGGTATGTACAGAGATGCCAGGGCTTGCTCACCGAGTGGGTCAAGTACGTGGATTCCCGGGTATCACAAATCGACCGGTTCAACGAGCATAGCATTCCTGAAGTGGTGGTGGAGGTGATTTCCAAGGTCAGGAAAATCAGCGAGTACGCATCCATCCACTCTCTTTTAGAGAACAAAAAGCTCGGCACCTGGCTAGACGTCAAACCATCTCTCAGGTTCATAGCAGTGTACACATCAGTTGTGCAAGGTGCCGAAGCTCAATCTGCAGACCGCACATCATTTCTTGTGTCGTCGTTTCTCCTGGATTTAATTGACGAGTTGATGATCAACATAGAGATTGGCTTAAAAGAACAATCAGGAGAGTCTGGGTTGCGGAAACTGTCCCAAGGTTTCATGTTGGTGAAGAACCTCGTGATGATCGAAACCATCGTCAACCGACTGGAGTCGCTCTACGAGAAGTTAGGGGTGATCGGAATCGAGCGGCTCCTGCGGTTAAAGAACCGGTTCCTCAAAGTGTTCTTGGATGACTGGAACTATGCCTCGTATATCATTATCCGGGACATGACGCAGATCACCACGACCAACGCCATGCATGGAGGGCTGAACAGCGCCAAGGAAAAAGAGCAAATAAAGGAGCTTTTCAAAAACTTCAATGAGTCGTTTGATGAGGCACTCAAGCAGTACGAACGGTTTAACATCCAGGAAAAGGACTTGAAAGCATACTTGGGCAGCGAGATCAAGAAGTTGATTATCAATGCCTACAACAAACTATACGACAAGTACGGAGGCGGGGAGTTTACAAAGAACCGAACCAAGTATATAAAGTACGACAAGGGCCAGTTCGAGAGATTGTTGAATGACAGGCTATGATGCAGGCCCTTTGTTGAGAAGAGAAAGCCATTGGGCGAGGATGGTTTGGGGGACGGGGCTACATTTGAGCGCGCATTGGCGGAGCGGAATTAAAGCCGTGTGCATTCGCGAGGCTCAGGGCCACCAGAGGGTGAGACACCTGCAAACTGCGTCAGCGAAAACACTTGGCACCAAGCACCGCCACAATGCTCCAAGCAGGACATCGAGCAGGCAGACGGCTTTCCTAACAATACCATTAGTAAGCTGCAGCCGGTTTGAAGGACATTTTTTGATTGTCCTTAAAAAAAAAAAAAAAAGGGGGCCAAAATGGAATTACAATAGCCACCCATTTTCTTGGGACTTGTTTGAAATTGTCCATTTGGACAATTTGGACTGTTTGGACTGTTGGTGGCCAGTTGGTGATTATTATTTGATGGTGATGGAAATTGAGTGCGGTGGAGTTTGGTGGGCATGGCAGTTGGCAGTGGGCCGTTGACGTGTAAGAACCGCGAAAACCTGGGTGTGTGTGCAGAAAGTGTCATGGTGAATGTCTGCGGGTGCGGTCGGGCGACGTTGACACCTCTAGTCTCAGCCAGACTTTCGGAGGGGCGCGGAAAAAAGATCAAGAAAAAGTTAAGCGCACATGCCGCGAACCAACGTTTTACCCCGAGTAGGTAGGTGAAAGCAGACCGGAGATTGCGGGGCAGGGCCAAGGCCGATATGGCGTAAAAGTGGCCGGAAGCCGGAACGGGCTCCGCAAGTTGGCATGCCGTTCCGTGTGCAAAGAATAAAAAGGACATGGGAAAAAAAAACAACACCAGCAGCAGCAGCAGCAGTAGCCATAGGTGGGTGGGTGTGTGTGTAGACACGTGACCCGCCATTCATAAGCACGCTTCGTAGAAAGAAGCTTTAAACAAAAGCAAGTTTCCTTCACAATCGCCCATTGAGGCTATGCCATTGTATGTGAGATTGGCAATTTCTTTCTATGGTGCGAGTGCATTCTTAGGGGTCAAGAATTTTCTGTACATGGCGATTGGGGAATTTGTCTTGGCATTTTGCACTTGACGTTTGACACCTGCTAAAAAAGTCTTGGCATTTTTGGTCTCGCCCAAGCCTCTTCACTCTACGCCACACCACACCCTCAATTTGGGTGTTTCTTGTCCCGAATAAAAATGCCTCTCTTGCAAAGCCCCCATCCGGGGGTAGATGGGCTTGAAATCACCGTCTCGTGGGGATAATTATCCATTGTGTGTTTGACACTTGATGCACTGCGGCTAAATCGGTATGCACAAGATAAACTTGCGCGTGTCCATGGAGCCAAGAAAGAGTCGTCGCTAATGATCCTTGCGGCTCAACCCCGGGAGTATATAAGCCCAAGCACTTCCGGCTAGTCAAAGTCTTTCTCGATATTCCATTCTTCCTTTTTTTTTATTTGTCTTCAATTCCTTTCCGTTCCGCTAATCTTATAGTGTCGTTATCAGTGCCGTCGATCGTCTCACCGTGCCGCACTTTGCCATCCTTTCAGTCCAGACCAGCCGTCTCCAAGATTAACAATCAATAGCCACATCTACACACACCCGTGTCAAAAAGTCATTTACAAAAGTCATTTACGACAAAGTCATTACCTTCAAAAAATCATCCAACACTTGAAACAGTCATCAAAAAAGTTTTAAAAAGTCGTCAAAAAAGGCTCCAATTATATCAGAAACCCTCTTGAAACAACCTTTCTCCGACTGTCTACATACAAATATGAACAAAAACATCTCGCTCCCCCCAATCTCGGATATTTTCCAAAGTGGTGTGCCCGACCCGTTCGGCCCCCGGCCTTTGCTCTATCCCTACGGCAGCCCCTATTATAGCTACGAACATGGCCATACACAGCACATGATGGCGCCTCGTGGAGCGGTGTACGCATGGAAACACGAGGCCCCACCCGCACACGGGCATCCGCTCCTAAGCCCAAAGCATAGTACGAGTCCGTCTCCGCATTTTTACAATGGCGGCGCGGCCTCAGGCGTTAGTCCACGCAACCTGGTGTCGTCAGTGGAGTCGGGCAGCTACTCCAGTGAGCACAGTACGCCACGCAACATCTCGCCCAATATGGGCCCGCAGCAGCTTGCGTCGTCCACGCGAGCCAAAACCAGAAACAACCTACCCAAGGAGACCACGTATATTCTCCTCAAGTGGTTGAACGAGCACTTGAGCCACCCATACCCCAACTCGTTTGAAAAGACTCAATTGATGGTGTCGACCGGTTTGAACCAGCAACAATTGAGCAATTGGTTTATCAATGCCCGGCGCAGAAAGATCAAGTACATGAGGCACAGCCAGGCAGACAAGTCCTAGTATTTGTATAGATGTAATCCATGTTATAGAACAATGCAGTGGCCAGAACCAAGCCCAAGGCTTATCTGGCTGATCCTGAGGATATCCAATGTCCGGAGATAAGGCTTATTGTATCACTGCTGAATCCACCAAAAGCTTACATTGTTTACTCAACCACTGTACTACTAAACTGCCTAGTAATAATAACAATATTGATAATAATATAAGACTACTAGAATAATACTGAATACTGAGACTGATTACAATACTGAATTCAATCCTGAATATTAATCCTGAATACTAATCCTGAATTAAATACGGAAAGCTAAAATACTGAAGATTAATATTAATTACTGAGTACTCAATTGGTGCTGTGGTATGCACAAGAGTGCGGTCAATGAAGTGACAAATGTCAGGCTCATTTTTCAAAGGAACCTAAAAGCGTACTGAAATCGCATTAATCTGCCAAACTAAAGACTACAGACAGCCACAGCCACAGCCAAAGCTAAAGCAACAAACACAGCCACATACACAAATTGAAGTTTACAAAAAGAAAAATTATATAAATAGAGGCATCCCCCCCTAACGTTGAATCCAGCTCCACCTCCATAAACTCCATCACCAACCAAAAGAAATTGTGTCAATGAAAGGAGTGTAGGCACTAGTGGGGGCCCAGTGCTCATAGCCACGGGCTCACTAATTCAGATAACGTGGGGAGTTTAGCCGCAGCGCGTTGGCCTGCTTTTTCTTGTCACATTGCTTGGCACATGTCACAATTTATCTGCCTGCATGTTCTGGGCAGTGTCACTATTTACGAATAATGGGCCTACTTGGGAACAATGGAAAATGGGCTGACGATGGCCTCACTGGTTTTCGTTCGTCTACGCTTCCACGCCTGCCGTTGCCGGGGGTGCGGTGCACGGGTGTGTTTTGCCCCAAGGCACCATTTGGCCTTTTGTTCTGTTAAACCCAAGTACGGGAAGTTTTTCGGTTGGTGTTTTTTTTTTCCTACAATTTCTTGGTATTTTTCTCGTATTCGCTGGTTTTTTTAGTCTCTGTTTTTTTTTTTTTTTTTAACAATTTTTGAACTTTTTTTTTTTTGACTTTCCCAGGTGTACGGGTGCAAGGAGCTTATTTATTTATTATTCATTGATTTTATATTTATCTTGTATGCTATTATTGCCCTGGTGCACGGGTGCAGGCCGCACCTCGCGTAGTAAGGCGTAGTGGTACTGCTCATACTTAACACAACGTCACGGCCCAGACCTCAATCCCCATCCACACGCTCCTTTCGATATTTGCAATGTCCACCCTCTCTGAAGCTTTAGTGGGCGTGTCGGAATCGATCCTTGGCAAAATCAGCGGCCTCTCCCTGGCCGAGATCGTCAAGAGGGGCCGCAAGTACCGCTTCGTCAAGTCCTCCTTCCATAGAGTCCAGGACGAAGACAAGCACCTTGTCATCAACCCTGCACAGCTTGACGACCACACCGCCACCGCCCTGGCTTATTCCATCATCAAGTCCATCAGCCCCAGTCTTCTCGTCGACTACAAGGACTTGTGTCTAGCTATAGTGGGCGTGGCCAGGCAATTGGAGGAGAATGACTGGTACGAAAACGAAAACTCCTCGGTGTCGCCTGTGAATGAATCCAACGCTATAAGCGATGCTGAACTCATCAAAGACGCCCGTGCGTTTCTTCTGGATCTCACTCCGGCTCATGTGGTGCAAGGCTGCAACATTCTCTACTGTTCCAAGCTCAATTTCCTCCACACGGACCACCACATCGGCACCACCTTCGAGGGCATGTACTTGCGCAGATACGTGGAGGAGTACTATGGGCCCGAGGCCTTGGAGCTGCCCGAGGTGTTGGCAGCCGTCAAGAGTTTCGTGCACTGGGGTAATATCCGGTACCTTCTTTACAAGTTGGGTGTTCCCAACATGAACCTTGATGAAACACTCACCAAAAAGTTCGAGACGTTTCCTGAGCCGGCCCAGGAACTCAAAGACTGTGTTTTCGAGCGTTACCCTTCGGGTACCTCCAAGTACTCCATGCTCTTTAATGTCATTGAGATGATTGCAGACTCCAAATATGCAAAGGTGATACCCTTCCCACAGGACGAGAACTTCGACGTGCTGTGGCTCTACGACTTGTGTGATGAAATTGAGCAAGACCCTATACGGTTCCATCTCCGGTCCATTGTGAAGGAACTCTCCAACGACCCGGTCAACTTGAATGAGATCTCTCAGACAAACCATAAGAAGATCGATTGCTTGCTTCTGATCTGCAGTCTCATTCTCAACACCATTCTTTCGGCCGAAAGCAGCACATTTCCCCAAAATTCCAAGTTGCCTGCATTCTCTGATGCTCTTATAGCTAAGCATGAGGACTACTGCAAGAAGTTAGTGAGCTTGCATAACTCCATCGAGGAGTACGAGCTGAAGGACTGGAACATCGATGATATCATACTCCGCTTGTCCAATAGCAAAGTGCCCAACTTCCACGATGAAGTGGAGCGTTTTCACCAAGAACCCGAGTACTAGCATAATACCCCAATTCAGTGTACCGGAATACACATTTTCAACTTAATAGAAATGAAAGGTCTTTAGAGGCAGAGGAATAATGTTTCTATCGATGAGTAATAATACTGTTCATGAAACATGAAACATTCTAATAGTATACTACACTACTACACAGGATATACTCACTAAGCACACTCTATTATTATTCCAATTCATACTATCCACAGTAGTTCCCCTATAGTAGTATCCGTAGAAGTGGGTTCTTTCCAGAATCATTAAAAATTAACCATCAAGGAATATTCAAATTATGTGTCCAATCAAGGAGTATTCAAGTTATGTGTAACTACTCCCTCAACACACTACCTAATTAAGTCGAAACACTACACTATACTCTTCAATACTTACTACACTATACTCTTCAATACTTACTACACTATAACAGTGCAATGTATAGTAGTTTCATTTTTAAAAATACAGGTCAAAACGTGCACCTGAAAAGACTTAGAGTCACTTGGTATGGTGAACGAAACAGAGGAGCCAGAAACACCCAGAATCAGAGACCAGGCCTGACTAGGAAACTTAATCACACGACCTGAAAATCCCAAAGATTGGAACTCGAAACCAAAAGTGGTACTCGACCACTGGACTCCCCTCTATAGTACTATACTGCTTGACCCAATCCGGTATGTAAGATCCATCTTTAATTATAATTGTCACTACAATTGTCACTGGTTTAACCCAGATTCATTAAATGAATTACCAAATTATGTATTACCACAATTCTGAATTTCTTGTGGAACGGAGGGCATCAAGAGGTCATGGACTCGGTGCAGATTTAGCGAGGGAGATCCATCCGCACTCACACTACACCGCACTCACACCGCACTACACTCACTACACTCACTACACTACAATAAAAGGTCACAGGACTCAGTCTAATTTTCAGTACTTTTTTTCAGTACTTTTTTTCAGTACTTTTTTTTCAGTTTTAATCTTCAGTTTAATTTCCCATTAATTCTTAAAAAATCCACGTACTAAAATCATACAGTATAGTTATAGTACTGGATACCCAGTTCAGAGTGGAGCAGGACTAGAGCCAGTCTACAGTATTGGTGACCTACAACTTTGTCGTCTTTCTCAAAGTAACCACTGAGACTAGTGCACTACATAATACGCTTTACACTACCCCTAGACAAGCACTGTACTATAAAGAATGACAAAGAGGGATAAGACCAAAACAATCCAGAAGTGCAGTTTCAAATTTTTTGGTTTATTTATAAAATTGAAGTAGTCTTGCTTTTTTACAATTGACCCAGTGCTTTATTCCTCATTTATAATCGTCCCATTCCGCACCATACACACCCCACTGCTCTGCACACCTCACTGCTCTGCACACTACTATAGTGTGGTGCACACAAGATCCAGTTCTCAATCACTAGTTAACATGAAATCCACAAGACTATACTCCTCGGCCACTTTCAACATTCCAACAATTCCCCCCACTCTCTACTAATACAGCTACAGGTACAGCCAACAGCCAATAGCAACTGTCGAAAATAAGAGTCCGAAGTCTTGAGCAAAGTAGAGTCTTGAGTGAGTAGAGTCTTGAGTGAGTGGAGTCTTGAACAATGTCGGTTATTTTTTCTTGCATTTTAATTTTATCAATTTAATCAATGATCAGGTCTGGTGCATAATTCCGTTGTTTAGTGTAGACACAGTGGACAAGTCGCGGTGTCAGAATACACTCTTCTCGTCTCACCAAATATAGCACATTCGGCTAGAATTATGAAAGTCAGAAGATTTCTGTTCTTATGTTCTAGTCTACTTTATTCCCACTACACTACTACACTATCATACACTACAGACTACACTACTACACTATCATACAGTACAGTACTCACTACAGTACTATACACTACTCTACACTACTACACACTACACTACTCTACTCCACTACTATACACCACTACTCTACCATTGTTATGTCATTCTCTTCATTTCATTTCCTTGGAATTTATACCAAATAAAATTACACAGTACACAGCTATACTACTCTACTTATACTGCTCTACTATGATAACACTTCTACGAGAGTTCTGTCTACTCATGGAGATCCACGGGTTCCTCCAAATCTATCTCCGAGTTAATCCCTAGATTTCAATGATCCGAGTTCCCATATATCTTAACCATCTCTATGCCATAGCCCATATTACTAACACAGACTACCAAGCTATACCAAAAGCCACGTGACTAAAGCTACGTGACTAAAGCTAACTACAAGAAATGCTGTTGTAACTCTGGGATCAAGAGACGGTAATTTACTACTAAAGATACAGGGTAGTGATTATTTCCGCTACACAGGGTGAAGTAGTACTCCACTTCTAGTACCCCAGTTGTAGTACTACTCTACTATGATCTGACTGTATACTAATTACTCACTATGGCGTATACGTGGTAAATATGGGGCAGTACTATGATTGATAAAGTCTAGCCTTATGGAAAATAACATCATATGATCCTAAGCGACACTCCAGATGAGAAGAATGGTTTTGCTGGAGTAAATGGGAATAAATTGCGTCACTGCAAGTCATGAGTAAATGGTGTAATGAATGGTGGTCGACCTGTTTGTGCTAGTCCACGTTAATGCGCTCATTTGACCTGTTGATTGAGGTGGATTCAAACTTCGATGCAATGTCCTTGACACTGGACTTCCTCTCCAAGCCAGAGGTGAATTGTGGCTTGGAAAACTCCGAGTCGCCGGACTCGGAGTAGATGACCTCCTTTTTGGGGGGCCTGCTGGAAACAATGCTTCCGCTAGAGTCGGACTTCTGCAAAAGGGAGCTGATTTTCTTCTTGTTGGGAGATGTGGATCTCTTAAGAGACCCTGATGCTGACGAGACTTCAGACTTCAAAGGCGATGAGCTTCTGGACTTGGAGGGCGGAGTTGCTGGAAGCTCGGGGAGAGAATGCTCAATATCGGCCTTTGGCCCGCTTTCTTTACTGCCTTTGGTCTCATTGATAGCCTTCTTCATCTTGGACTCCAACCGCGATTTGGACTTGCTGACACCAACCTCGCTTTTATTGGAGTTGCTTTGCAGGGCATCTCCCTGCGCTTGGTTTTTGGAGTTGTTCCGTGATGGCTTCTTGGAGACCCGTCTCCTCAACTCTCCAAAAATCGTCTCCTTGTGCGTAAACAAGTCTGCAATGAAACTCTGCTGCAAAACCTCCATGGCCACGCTCAAGAAGTGGGCGTTTTTCCCTTCGGAATCCACATAATCACTCTTGGGCCGCAATACCAAAGCTCCAAACTCCCTACAGAGCCTGGAACTCAAAGAACTGCTCAAGTCGGCGTTCTTCGAGCTGATGATGTTGATGAGTCGTGTCAAATGCGTGAGAATCGCATCGAGAGTGGCCAAATTGCACACAGGAAGCTCAAGCAAAGTATTTTGTAACCCATTGATACGGGACTTGTCTGCACTGGCATCGTTGCCTTCGGCGGGGTAGGTCTGATACAAAGTTTTGATCAAGTCATAGTAGGTGTGGGGCACGATGGAATCAGGTAACTCCATAA
Source organism: Metschnikowia hamakuensis (assembly GCA_002370815.1). Lineage (NCBI taxonomy): Eukaryota > Fungi > Ascomycota > Pichiomycetes > Serinales > Metschnikowiaceae > Metschnikowia > Metschnikowia hamakuensis. The sequence continues at coordinate 15,943 of NKZZ01001948.1, read as the reverse complement.
AGTAGAGCTTGAGGGCATTGGCCACAATCTTTGGCTCGCTCTTCTTGAAGATGTCCTGCATGTCTGCACTGCTGGTCAACTCATTCAATTGTAGTCTCAAGTGGTGAATCTTGGAAAGATGAACGGGGGCGGTCCACAAGTCCACACGCTCTTCGTCATCAGCTAAGTCCGGGTACACTGAGTCGAGAAACGATAATGCAGTCTGCACAAAAGTGGGCACTGGGCGGCGGTCCAATCTGGCCTTGACGTTAAGGTCCACACCGAAGGTCTGCTTGATGTTGGAGTTGTAGTAATTGTCATAGAGCGTGACATGTGGGTGAAACTTGCCTGTTGCATAGTTTTCAATCAAGAACTTCAAGTCTCCAACAGGATTAATGGTTTCTTCGATCACAAGAAGCTCGTCACAAGAATGCTTCAAGATGGCGATCTTGTTGGAGAAAGCGCCGATGAAGTCGAACGTCACCTTCTTGATGGCCTTCAAGCGGTCCAACTCGCATTTCTGCATGAACGCAAAATGGTCCATGACGGTCTCTTCAAACTCACAACGAATTAAATCCAAGGTCTTGGTTGTCTCGAAGTATTGCGAATCTAGTGACGCGACTTCCTTGACCAACTTAAAGTATTGCGATTTGTCCGAGTAGTCCACGGAGTTGACCCCTATGGCCTGCTTCATATCCTCCAAGTAGGTAGAGAACTGGTTTGTTCTGCTACCCAGAGCAGCAATGGGATCGTAGTTTGTGTTTTGGGCGGATTTGCTCAAGTCAAACTCTGAGATCTGCGTTATTTCAAACACTACCGCTTTCCACTGGTACAAGAACTGCGAGGAGTTGATGAAGTTCTTGCTGCCGCTCATGGAGCCAATCAACTTGACGAAGCCACTGTTGATAAAATCCTGGCCCACCGACTCAGCCTTAGCGATGTTTCCCTTCACGTCAGGCAAGTTGTCCAAGAGCCACTGGGTGATGGAGCTACCAGACGACACATTATGGTAGGTTCCCAAGATAGGCACCTTGTGGGACTTCAACTCGATGTTGGTTAAGATCTGCGAGAGTAAGACCTTGATGGATTTGGCGGTGTATGAAGAGCCACCAATCTCGTAAACGGTCTCAGTATCTTCATCAGTCACAGCAGAGGTATCAGCCATAGAATCCGTTCCATCATCGGCAAACAGCGCATCGTAGTCATTCAACTCGTCCTCGGAGTACTTGGACTTGAACTCCTCCACCATGCGGCACTTGTTGAAGTATTTCTTCAGCAATTTCTCCAACGCAGCCTTGGCAGTGACGTAGACCTTGAATTTGACGGAGATCATCAGCTCCAGATATTCCACGCGTTGCTCGTGTTCCTTGCACCACTGGGAAAAGGGAAGCAAGACCAAATCCTCGATATTGCTTGCAATCTCCAAGTGCGCCAGGCCCTGACGCTGGAAGTTGGAGGTAAATTCGCCATAGGCGTTTTTAACGGTGGACACGTAATCGGGGTCTGCGTGTCTTTTGCTCAGTTTCTTGAAGGAGGAGCCTAGGGTCTCCAAATCTCGGCCATAGGACGACTCCATATCCATGCGAGCCGTGATAAGCGAGACGAAGTCCTGGTTCTCCTTGACGCCTTCGTAGAGCTCGTCGAATAGGACACTATGGCCCAGATGGTAGTCCTCGGACCAAAAGCTATCAGCAAACGACATGGGAAAGAAACAAAGGAGTGATTAGTCGTGTAATGAAGTCGTGTGTCCAGGCGGGATATAAGTAGGTCTTTTTTTTTGGCAAAAAATAGGACTCTGTGCAGATACGTCGAGTGTCTCTGAAATGTATTATTCTTGCGAAACTGTCCAAACTGAAATTTGTCGGATCTGGCTTTTGGGGTCGTAGTCGCTTATTTGGTAGTGGCGGTTTCAGAGTCGGTAAAACACGCGCACTGAGTAGACGAGTATCACGTGGGAATGTGATGGGAGAATGAACCCGCACCCTCGCACTGGACCTGCCAAGTTGCACCCAACCACACACCACCTGGCAAAATGGACCCGTCTCCCCTGCGCTGCACCAACACTTTACCATCCACACTCCAAAGAACATTTCAAATCCACACTTCAAATCCCATTCGAAATCCACACCAAAAAAATCCACTTTGAAATGAGTCCCTGTATAAAACCTTAAAATGACTTACTGATCTAAAAATGTGTTTCAAAAATGTGTTTCAAAATTGACTTTAAAATATGATTTCTGAATGAGGATTGAATGACTTCTCAATTTCTGAATGAGCGCTGAAACTCAAGTGTGCGTGCCTTAAAAAGCCTTCCATATGCGTATATAACTTCACGCACCGCACCGTCACACATTCAACTCAGGACTTCGCATCCACCACCCATAATCTCAACCACACACTGTTTCATTAAGTATGAGAATCACACCATCACACATAATTCCACACACACAAATTCATAAACATATCCATACAAAAATCATACACAAATATAATCTTTTATTAAGTATCAGTAATATCAATAATCAATAGTTAGTAAAGTCAAAGTCAATATCAATCTAATAATATCAACATAAAAATATCAACATAAAAATATCAACATAAAAGTATCAATACATACTGTGGTGAAATTGGTGGTGAAATTGGTGGTAAATTTGGTGGTAAAATTGGTGGTGAATTTGGTGAGATGACCGGGTGAAACAGACGCATTGCGGCGTGAAACCATGCTTGAAACAGGTGGCCGTGGTATGCTCGTATATTTAGCCCGACAAGCCCCGGTATTTATGTTTCGTTTTTGCCTGTTTCTGTTCACCTGGTATTTTCTACTTAAGTCACCGTACATCCGTTGCGAGCCCGGCCCGATGTCTTGACCGCTACCCCCAATCCACCAGTCCAATTAGTCCAATTAGTCTAAGTAGTGTCTAATTAGTGTCCAGTGTCTAATTACTGTCTAATTACTGTCAGTGTCTAACTGTCAGTGTCTAATTGTCAGTGTCTAGCTGTCAGTGCATAACTGTCAGTGCATAACTACTGTCGAATTACTGTCTAATAGCTAATGTCCGGTCCTAGTGTCAGTGTCATTGTGTCTACTTGTCGACATGTCTAATGGTTGTCGGGCATGAGTATGTGTGGACGGTAAGGCCGTTATGTGACGGAAGACCAGCACTTTTTGACTATTTGAGCGGAAACGCCGCAAAATCTCCCCCAAAAGGGTAACTCCCCCTTCTCCACCTGCTTATAAAAATAACCCGTCGTAGAAGAGGCTCTCCTGTTGTTTCCATTGTGTGAAGCTGGCTCCATCCGGCATCCGGCCGGCCTTTTGCGCCTGTGTGCAGGTGAAACGCCGCGCGTGTGCTTCTCAACTGGTTTGGTTAAATTGCTTACTTTTGATCGGCTGTCACATCGCACCATATATATCCCCACCTCTCTACCCCTCCTCCTTGCATCCACTTTATTAGCTTGGCCTTGCAATCTTTCCAGATCTGGATTAAGAGTGAACCGAAACCACCTTACCGCTCTTTGCATCGCCTTACCGTCTCCCCGCCTTACCGTCTCCCCGTCTCCCCGTCTCCTCGTCTCCCGGTTTCCCCCTCCATCTGCCTTACTGTCTTGCTGGAGATCTGCCCATCTGATCGACTGATTGTATCCCTCTATATCATGTCTGGGTTTGCTCTGCCTGACGCTACGCCTAGAAAACGAAGGCTCTCTCCTTATACACCCAACTCGGCGTGCAAGAAACCCTTTCTGCTGGCTCAAAGCCTGCTGATCGTGACCCCTGAACACAAAATCCTGCGCTACGCCAAATCCTCCGGGGACTCGCTTCCTGCCTCCGGCCATGCAGGCTTATCTTTTCCGGCCGTGCTGCTTCCTACACCACTGACCGTTGGTTCGGGTCCCTCCAAGATCCATGACGGTGTGTTTCCTTCCAAAAAGTCCAAAAACTTGACGGCTTGCTTACAGGCGTTGGCCGATGATGCAACACACGAGCCGGCTTCTAGTGCGCAGTTCTCGCCTGGCTTGATGATCAACTTGGATGCTACCACTGAAGAGTCCAGCTCGCTGGCGTTCCCGAAAAGTCATCGTTTTCTCGACGATCAGGTGCCTATTTGCACGAATACGCTTTCCGCAGGGGTATCCCCCAATTCCATGAACCCACCTTCTTCTCCGGATGCTTCTTCGCCAAAAGACCCACTGACTCCGCCACACTTGACCATAAAGCAGGAATCGTTCTTTGAAGACGCGCGTTCCGAGGATGAAGGCGTGGAGATTGTCAATTTCTCTGATTTGGACAAGATCTCAAGACACGAGCTCTCCAACCCGTTCCTTGAAACAAACCCCTTCAAACACTCGGACAAACTGGCCTTGCCCATTGATCTTTCCGACACCATCGAGCTTATAAACCATACCACTGGAGAACGCAAGTATCTGCGAATGCTAGAAGACCAGAAACGGTTCAAGCCCCGGAAACTTGTGTTTACGGAGCCTGCTCCCCTGAAGCTTAATTACAATGTGACCAACAAATTCATTGGCAAGAACATTGGGAGGAACTTTACCATGCACGATGCCCCGGGCTTGGCTCCTGGCTTTGAGATCTACGACGATAGTGAATGATCATCGTCACTCAACCTCACATGTTAAATGACTCAACACGAAGTTTTGTGTTCAAACACTTATGACTTCAAACATTCACGAACACTCAAATACTCATGGTTCCCATTACTCATTATGAACTCATGACTCCAATTACTCATGGACTACTGGTCACGGACTACTCATGGCTTCAATGGCTCATGACTACCCATGGACTATTTTATGGACTTACGCATTGACACCTGATTCTTATAGACTTAATAAACTATTCATTGGCATACTTGCGCAAATTGTCCCAGCCAAGCGAGTTGGAGTTGGGCAATTTAACCACCTCGATCTGGTTCAACAACTCAGGCGTACCGGAGTCTGCATACGTTGCAGTGTACCGAATGGGTCTGCTGATGGCATGCTCCGGATCTTCGTCATCCCCTCTAAACTCCATCGGTAGCTTTTTCTTAACTTCGGGGTATTCCGTAGGAAGCACAAAGTGTTGCGAGAGGTCGGGCTTGAGAAGAGATGTCAACTCCATGGCCTCGGCGTCGCCAGGCTGAAGCTGCGACCGCTTGGCCCAGAGCTCCATCTTCCTCTTGTGCCGAGCCCTCCACCTCTTCTCGTTGTACGACTTCTCAAAGTCCGTGTTCTTGAACTGGAAGTACGACGTCCAGGTATCCGTGGCCACATCCCTATAAGCGTTGAGGAGAAGGTTGAAGGAGGTATTGTTGTGGAGCATCTCGAGGTTGGTGAAGTCCTCCGTAAAGATGCGCTGGCGGGCCGTGACTAATTCGATGTTGTCGTTGTTGTAGAAGTCGTGGACCAAGCCTTTGATGGGACGGTCTCCTCTGCTGATGGAGGGTTTGGTGACTCGATTCACACCCAAGTGGGTAGAGCTGTTCAGCTTGGGAGCCGTTTCCTTGGTGAACCGTTTGATGCGGTTGATTTTGTTGACCAATGCAGCATCTTTGTAGTTGCCTGAGCCGGGGCCCCGGTAGCTCTTGAAGTAGTAGAACTTGAAATGGAAAGCATCCTGGTCGGAATTCAAGAGGGTCTGGTAGAGTTGCGGCGAGATCTGCTCATCTTCCGGAAGCAACTGTAAGGACTTCAAGTGGTCCCCCACCGGGTTGGCGTTCTGCGACGACAGGTTCATTTGGTTGGTGGTGACAAAGTAGTTTGGCACCTTGCATATAGAGGTGACATTGAACTCGGGGATCTGCCCTGCTCCGGGAAGAAGGTTTTCCGTCACGTCTGCTTTGTTGGGGTCGATGCTGCCGATAGTCTTTCTTTGGCGGCCCACGGGTTTCCTGGCCGAAAGCACCGGGTCCGTTGTTTGGTTGGTCACGTCATCCAGGAAGTAGTTATTGTTGGAGCAGATCAACTCTCGTTCAAATGCACTCATATTGGTGCCACAAACCTTTCTATAGATGCCGTCATGCTTATAAAGCTGGAGTTTTGTGAGAGGGTTGAGGGAGAGGAAAGAAGCATAGGTCAAGGGAAGCCGCTCCTCGATATTCTCAAAGCCAGGGAACACCTGGGCCACAGTGATGAGCTCATCCTCGGGGATTTCAGGCACATCTCCAAACACGGGCGTTTCAGGGGTATGCACGCCAAAGAGGAGGTTGTCGGTTTCAAGGATCTGCACCAAGAGGTGGAGTTCCATATAAAAAAGCTTGGATTTGGCAAGCAGATGGTCGATTAGTTTTTGACCTTGAAGAAGTTTATTAAGCGCCAAGTCTGTGTTGCAAATAAGCTTTGTTTTAGCAACCCCCGATTTCTTCATCATCTTGCTGATCACCTGGTACGACGAAGGGAAGTTCCAGAGTTGCGCCAAGTGGTGTATTAGCACGTACGGCGTATCGTTGTAGAAAAAGTGGGGGACCAGAAGCGTATAATTCTGCGGGAGCTGTTTGGAGGGGTTTGGGGGGCAAAACTCCACCCCGGCCCGGATCCGGGTGCTGGGCAGGGACGAAAGGGGGACTGACGCCTGAACCACGCGTAGACTCATATCAATATTTGTCAATATTTTCGATGGTTTGTCAATGGTTTATCAATGGATATATTGGATGTGATTTGTTGGTGATCCTGGAATTGAAACGGAAAAGAATCACACCAGAAGCAAATGGAAATGGGAATGTGTGGAGGAGTAGAAAAGAACCACAGTAAATTTGGTGAATGGTGGAGGAGTAGGTAGTGAGTGCGTGCGTATGTTATGAGTGCGTATGTTGTGGCAGGTGAGGTGCCGCACGTGACCACTTCTTGATACTTGCAGAACAATTATACACGAATTATTATTGTAGAAATGAAGAAATAGATCATTTTATCTTTTCAGACTCAGTGGATAACAGTGGCCCCTTTTATAGAAAGTCAGTGGCTTTAGGACTAGTCTCTGGGTGAATAGTTTGTGTGGTGGGCTCAAACCGGGGTACGGTTACGAACCCGGGGCCAGGGGCGGCCGGAACTCGCCAGCTTCACCTCTTGAAACTGGCAATTGGCCATAGTTTTTGGATTTAGTAACACCGTTGTAGTGTCCGGAATTCCAGCATTCGAACCAATCCATTTATATATTGTTTTCATGAAAAAAGCTTCGCTTGCGTTGGGCCTTTTTCTATTGAGGTAGCCTGGTGCACGGGTGTAGGCGTCGTTACCAACGTCAATTCCGAGGGTCAAACCTGACCAGCCAAATTCACCAACTTAATTTGGTCTCTTTCACTTTCTGCCGGACAAACAGTATTGTCAGTACACGTGACTGAGTACGTTACCTTAAGCCACCAATGACATGAGTCGATATAATTTGTCCATATACAGTTCATTATAAAACATTAGTAACTGGACCTCTCAATCTATAGTATGAAACTATTTAACTTATTGCTGATTCAGTAGCAGCTAAAATCATCATAAAGAAAGCTTTTTTTGTTTCTCCATTTACCATATCTGATGGGGTATATGGCTCAACATTATGACCTGCATATGATTAGTATAGCTATAGTGTTAATGATGAAGTCAATAACAATAATTCTATCGCTAGTAATAATGTTATGATATTATTTTGACTCACATAAAACGTTCAGAATCACTATAATTGCAATCAAGTCTTTTTTTTTTTATTTTTTTAATACAGTAAGATAACTATATTATAAATGACGTCAGAAGAGATGTCAATATAATTCCCCAGGGTGCTGGGTCAATATATAATAATGTAGTAGGTAATAGAATTTCAATGTGATTTCCCGGGATATATGATATCAATCTGTAATAATGTCATAAGGTATGTCAATAAGGTAAAGTGTCGTCTAAGATTCTATCCTATATCTTTGTTAATATGGTAATAATGTAAAAGATGACATAATTCAGTTTTCTAGGCCATCTTTTCATTATATAGACTCACTATAGAATCGTAGAGTAGATTCTATGAACACAGTAATGCATCAATGCAGTAATACAGCCAATGCCGTAATACATACCAATGCCGTGATCCACATCAATGCAGTAATACCGATACGGTGACTGAAAAGTGGGTATTGAATTGCATTATATACAGAGATAGAAGATGTTAGAAAAAATTAGAAAAAAGAGGACGGGGGAATGGCCTCCTTTTATAGTTGGAGAGTGCGCAATCTGACACAAATGCACAGTGCTCAGGGGCTTGCAGGTGGCTGCGAAAACGTAGCCTCACTAATATATAAAGGCCCCCACATCCTGCTGCGACTTGCGAGTGTTTTTTTTTTCATGAGCTTTTTTCTAGAAATACTTGAGTCTCCTTAGTCATGAAACAAAGCCTAAAACTGACAGAGCGATATTCAGAGACGAAACGAAGATAGATGAAACTAAGAAAGGGGAAAACACGATATATGGAGTTGATTTGTCATATGCAGCCAATCATCCAGTGGTTTTTGTACGGAAAAAGCAGATTTTTCCTGTCAAAGAATCTGTTTTCTTGAGAACCGGTTCATCCTCGTTGTTTTTCGTCTCAGAACCGGACTTATCCGATAATACCGGGCTCGGCATGGGCAAGTTGAGCTTGCTGCAATAACCAGATATGCCCTCGTTTGGTCGCGGCATTTCAGTCCATACCCCTATAGTCTACTTCCATGACCATCGCCTGGCTACAAACATCGAATACCACCATCAACTGAGTCTGCAGATAACTATACACTTTAGCTTTTCGTTGTTCAGTGCTATTGCATAATCACTGATACTGCTCTAGAAAAGAAGCATTTATGGAATTTTCTAGACATTCAATGGTACGTACCGCTGCATAATTTAGACGGTACAGCAGAAAAATACTAGAAATATACCTGAAACCCACGTGAAAAATCAACATCTGTGGCCGTACATGGTATTGATGGAGGGTGTTAAGGGATGGTGTTGATGGAGGGTGTTGAGGGAACCATCCTCCACACTTCTGGATGATCTTATAGCAGATACTATGGAACGAAGCTCGGACGCGTTGAAATCTGTACCCACAAGGAGCTGACTTCAAAAAGCCCTTTTGGAAGTCGTCTAGCTTTGCTTCTCCTCTGAGAATGGCTCGAGAAGCGGCTCCTAACCTAAAAGAACAGGTATCAAAGTCCATTGACGAACGCATGAATCGTGGAGAGAAAAAATCTAGTGATTTCCTGGCCGTTCCCAGCAGCCATAACAGGGCCAAAAAAGGAAAAGTCACCAATTTCAATGCAATGAAAGCCTTATCAATTATAAATGCATTATGGTCAATAAAGAACTCCATAATAAGGGATAACTCTAATTGATAAAAGGATTTTGGATCTAAAACTTAACGAAGAAGAGCAGGAACCATTATAAACTGAATATTGTTCACATGCACGAGTTACCAATCCATGATCCCAAGAAATATATTTAGGTATATGAATGACCACTAGTGGTCAGCTGGGATTTACTACTACTACTTCTAGTAATAGACTAGTACTAGTGGTGCCTACTTTTAGTAATTCTATCGGTGTAAGATAGTGTTCAGTTGATAATAATTGAGATATACTACACACATTGACTAAATAATAGTCTAATTTAAGTAAATACATATATAGATAATGATCAGTTTATATAGATCTAAGGAATTATATACCTCTACCTGAACCTACTTGACTTTTAGCCATATTCATTATAGTATCATATATAATGAATATACGTCATTTCTTTCAACCATAATAAGTTTTATTTAATAGGAGCACTTCGTACTAGTTTATTTTATATCCTTTTATTATTTCACTTTATATTCTCCACCAAGGTGGATAACGTTATTGAATAATTTTTGGTTGACTTCTTTTTAATTTGTACTTCTTTCTATGTATCTCCTTATGTAGATATCTTATCTTATCCCCCAGCAAGCTGGGAAGTTGTGAATTTATGGGAAGTTTATTTATGGGAAGTTAATTTATGGGAACTTATTTATGGGAACTTATTTATCTTTACGTTTTTATACTATTTATTTACTTATTTTTACCGCTACCCCAAAAATAGAATTTTATATTTTCGGGGTTATTAAGCATAAAGAAGTTAAAGTTGTGCGGCAGATGGCAATAGTGTTTCTATCTTTTCGCAGCTGAGAATAGTAACGCACACCGCACAGACAACCTAGCTGATGTCCTGCACAGGGGCGTGAGACCACTCTACGTTGATTCCCTGAATTATCTCGGCTCGCCTTCTACTCAGCAACACAACGATGGCTTTACTGATGGTTTATGTTGAACGGTATATCATTAAAAAGTTTCGAGGGAGGAACTATTTTTTCAATTGATCTGGAATACTCTAAAAAGTCTAGAGTCAGTTACCTCCTCAGTTATTTGTACTTCGGTTTCTCTCCAAACTCATACTAGGAAGTCGCCATTTCGGCTTCCCAAACTGAGCTCAATCTCTGCTGATCTTCTGATTCACAAGAAATGAAAAAATTTACATTAAATGATGAGGAAAACAAGGTGGACAATTTGAGTTTCTCGTTGTGTGTTAAAGATGGCGTTGGGATTGTTTCCAGTGAATTTGGGCATTTTTCTGGCCAAAAAATTGAGTTCAAGGACTGTATCAAAGCAGAAGTCTACGTCATGCCTTACGACAAAGACGACAAAGACGAGTCTGGTTTAAATCCAGTGATTATATTATTTAGACCATATTATTCTAGTATATTTAATCCATTTATTACATTATTTTTTATCTTTATGACTTTTTTTGATATACACCATCTAGGTTGCCATGTTCATTATTTTTATATCTATTCTATTTATCTTTTTATAATATCAGTGACAGTAAATTATATTCTACTTACCTTCTTCGTATTACTTAGTTCTTTTCTTTTTATTCTATTTGATAGAATTATCCTTCCTTTAGAGATAGATAGATATTTGGTTTTTACCTTCCTTTATAATAACAAATATGTATAGTTGTAGAATATTTATCAAAGGTATGATAATGAAATAATATGCAATTAGTTTTAGCAGCTAAATATATAGGAGCAGGAAGATCAAGAATTCATGTATACGTTCTTGGTTAAAAGAAGCTGAATTTATAGTACTTTCAATGGCTATAGAATCTTAGGGTGTACTTCTACACTCAGTGGTTTTATGTATTTCATAGCTACTCCTTCATCTATATGTAGATAAGTATTAACAATTCCACGATCTGATCCATGTATATATTTCCTGAGCTTTTTGCCAGTATATTACTTCCATAAAATGTAGTAGTTCCATTTATTTTCAGCTCTCTTATGCATTAATTTGGGTCTATAATTAGAGAAAGCTGGATATCATTAACCAATAAATCATTAATACATTTTTCGTTGATACATTATAAGCTCAAAATTAGCATTTGATGATGAATAAATAGAAGCAAATATTAATATTCACTAATAACAAAAAGCAAAAATCTTGTCTTTAGTATGATCACCTAAAAAGCACTGGCAATGATATCTTGGAGAGACTTAGCGTCCGTGATGATGGTGCCGATTATGCTCTGAGGCAAGAAAGCGTTGAAGGAGAAACCAGGCAAAGTGGAGCTGGAGTGAGAGGTCTGAGCGTCGTTGTTAGAAACATCCATGTTAGGAGCTCTGGCCAAGGCCTCGATCAACAACTTAGCACACTTTCAGCTACAACTTCTTGAAATCATTATGTTCAATAAATTAATGAAATGTATTCTCTCTGAAAACCTCACTGTCCCTGAAACCTCCATGTCCTTGGGGTGAGCCGGAGCCAGTAGTCTTTAACACTTCAATTTATTAATATTCCGTCTTTTTAAGTTCCAAGCACCTTAGTTAATATGATAAACAAAGCTAGAACTAAACCATAGTTTCATTAGTATAAGCACTGATAACATAAGGTAATATAGAAGTTATTTCTATGTCAAATGGTAAAAAGATGGATATGAAGTAAACACTCCAATGGACCATCCTTTTCAATCTAACAATTAGATGTAAAATTCAATAAAAATTAATCCAAATGCTACAATAGAAGCTAAATATAAATAACATAAGAAATGATTCTTTTGAAAGAAATGGTTAAGATAAAGAACACACTTGAACCAGAAACTGACAAACTTGGACCTGCATATCTTAAAGTGCTTGAAGACACCAAGCTGCTTGGGATAGAAGATCCACCCACACGTAACTCGGCAGCAGAAGAGCTTTGGAATGATCGACATATTGGAGTAGGAAGCTTCAGAGGACCACTTTAATCTCGGAGCCAAGCTGGGCACTCTAGAGGTGCTGGAAGCGCCATTCAAAGATGCAGAATAGTCTGATTCCAAACATGATCACGCAAACATGATCACGCCATATTTCAAGTTCGCCGTATGTGCATGGCCTCCATGACGAGGGTCGAGTTCCATCACGGTAGATAGTCGTAGGCCTCAAGAACCAAAAGTAAGCGAGCATCCCAGCATGCACACCAGACGCACCACTCGCGGTGTCAACGACGTGTTGTTGTAGCTATTAATATGCGAATGAATTATTAATATTACCTTGGACCTCTTTAATATTCTACTAGTTATTAAGACTTTGATTATATGCATGAACTATTAATATTAAACTTTCTAATATATCATTATTTTCTAATGCACTTAATACTGTATATAAATTAGCATAAAATCTAGGTAATGGAGGTATACCTATCAATGAAAATAAAGCTAAAATCATCCATATTGCTAATGTTAGATTGGGTAATCTTAAATATTGACTAGGAGCTAATATACCTAAGAATAATACTAAAAGAGTTACACAAATTGTGCTTGTGGGATTAATCGTACCACTTGAGTTAGGAACGTAAACAGGCCTTGGGATTTCAAATCAGAGCTCTTACCAATTGGATATTTATAGACGATAATGTCTATAGTGAATTGCCGTGGACGATCTTGATGATGTGGTTTCCGATATACGAGGAACACTTTAAAAGTCACCAACCATCAAGTGCCAATTTCCCCGAAAGTCCTAGCTAAAACGAGAAGGAGTCCGAGGACACGAATGGTGCTTCCAAAGCCCTCCAAATCCCTCCTTCCAAAGCCCTCCAAAGCCCTCCTTCCAAAGCCCTGACCTTGTTTACTCCCGGAATGCAAACTTCACCAAGAAACCTCATCACACCATGTCGGTTTTAGACTTGACACCTCGGACAGACGACTCAAGACTCGGGCAGAATCCGACCAGGACTAATTGGACAGATTGGACAGATTGGACAAATTGGATAAACAAAAATCGGTTGATTTCCAGAGATCGGACCGTGCAATGGCTTTCGGAGGTCTCTTTTTTTTGCCCCGTTGGTAGGAATTTCCCTCTATTTCTCCGTCATCACCTGCATGGAGGCGGGGATGGCCCAGAAAAGCAACATTGTCGAGAAAAACCGGGCCAAATTGAGTACCAGTTATTTCGACCCGCTAAAGAGCAATTGGGCTGTGTGGCCGTCCGTACAGCTCGTCAACTTTGCCTTTGTTCCCCTGAGAATGTGGTTGTGGTGAACGTGGTGAAGTATTGGCTGGAACTGTTTTCTCCAGATGCAAATGAACGGGCCTTCCGAAGAGTTAATCCTTGACTAGACAGAAAGCAGAGACAGAGACAGAAGGAAGATCATCAACACACCACCGCAAATCGACTTGAAGAACACATTAATCTGGAGCCAAATTCCATCTTGAGTTATCTCTGTCTACAGGAATAAATCAGTGGAAGGAAAAACGTAGAGTACTAATTTTAGGGAATTATCGATAATAAAAATTATTCACTTGAAAATTTTGAAAATATTTTAAATCAAGCGGCACATACCTTCCAAGAACCTCTAGCTCTTGACTCCATTTCTTTACTATTTGAAATCCCTGGCTGTTGACTCCATTTCTTTACTATTTTTTTTTTATCCAAGGTATTCGAACATTAATAGAGCCACCAAGAGTTTGTTAAACCAAATTGTGAATTTTGGGATACTCTGCCGTATTTATAAATAGTCAAACAACAGAATCCTGTATATAAGTATAGCGCAGACCGGAACTGGGGCTGTGGTTCGTGCACTAGTATGGTTAGTTTAGTGGTAAGGGTTTTTCTGAGTTCCGAGGGGGCTAGGCTCCGGTATGAAATGCCGGTAATGTATATAAATGGGTTTTTAGAATTAAGAGGGGATGATGCCTCGTTGCGGGGATTGGCAATTTTCGGTTGCACGGTCCTGCACAGAAGCAACATTCCAGAGATCAGGTTCAATTGATTTCTAAGCAACAAACTTAAATCGCTGAAAAAGTTGATGAGTCAGGAAATGAAGGGATTCTGTATATATTAAAAATCCTCTCTTTTTGTTAAACCTTCCAATCCGTTAACTACTACAAGCCATTACATTTCCCAATCGGGCAATTTCTACTAGTTCTACTTAAAAACCCATCTCTCCATGCGACCATAAAAACAAAAGACCCTCACTGAACAATAGGCCATGCTCGGAAACCGGTCCTGGATGCAAGATCTTGGGTTAAGACAATATCGGAAATGATACAGCTGGGGCGTGCTGGGTGCAGGAACGGTGATAAGACGAAGGTTAATGCCGGCCTCGGAATGTAAGAGTAGTGTAAAGCACCGAGTCTCGGCCGGCACACCCGTACACCCGGCGACCTCAGCAGAAAAAAGCCCAACGCCAAAGCGCCGTTTTTGAGCTCTAGCGAGCTGGAAATGAGTCAGTCAATTTAAAAGAAGTACCACTAAAGTACCCGCCAAGCTTGTAGCGCACAGCGGGCTATTCTGCGTGTTCTATAGGGCCATTGAAAAACCACCCCCGGGTGCCGAACCGAGGGCGTTCTATGCAGGCCCCCTCGGTGCAACCAATTCGGGCGTGAGTAATAATAATAAGAACAGCTTCACCAGCTGCACCCCAAGTTAAATAAATCCGAAACCTCGCCGTGCCCTAAAACTCATCATTACTTATAAAACAATTATTCTACCAAATCATTCCCCCAAATTTTACGCTTTCGAACCCCGAATCTTCCAAAAAAAAAGTGGGTGTTCTGGAAACCCTCTTTGCATGTGCACATTGTGATTTCTGATCCGACCAACCATTGTTTTCCTCCAGCCATTGTTCCGGCCATCGCATGATCTTTAGATCGTCTGGCCCTAACCAACTCTAATTCAATCAGGGTTTGGCCTTCTCTACCCAACATAAGGTCGTGCGCGTATACTTACCCATTTTTCCGCGGGCCGGTGCGATTCGCAGGGTTTCCAGGAACAGCCCTAAA
This sequence comes from Metschnikowia hamakuensis, assembly GCA_002370815.1. Classification (NCBI taxonomy): domain Eukaryota; kingdom Fungi; phylum Ascomycota; class Pichiomycetes; order Serinales; family Metschnikowiaceae; genus Metschnikowia; species Metschnikowia hamakuensis. The sequence goes on along the minus strand of NKZZ01001948.1, from coordinate 694 downwards.
GAAAGGGAAAGACTAAACGATGGGCGGTTTCGGCTCGGAAAAATTCAGCCCTGGAAAAATTCAGGCTATAAGACGAATTGCGTTTTTTTGCCGGACCCAACAACTTTAGAAAATTTTTGAAAAACTGTGGAAAAATTGTAGAAATGTCCTTCTGGCCAAAACAATGCACCAATGGCACTAGCCTCGGACCATGGATCATTCAGACACGGCCAAGTGACTGTAGCACATTACCGATAGTATTCTGTAATTCTGTTTCCAGTGTGTTTCATGAGTGTTTCATAATTGTCTCGTGAGTGTTTCAAATGGTTCAATTGTTTCATGGGTGTTTCAGATATTCCATCTCATTTTGGTTCCATCGCTCTGATCAATTGTTCTTGCTCTTGCTGTTTCTTTTGGTGCTGCTGATGCAGTGGAGTGGTGCAGTGGTGCATATGGCGGAAGGAGCAGACGCGAGATTTGAACCTCGGGTTGTTGCAGCGTCCCCACCTCTCATGTGCGCGCGCAAGCCTATAAGTAATGGGGCCCCGGCCGGATTGTCAACGGCACCATGTCCGAATTAGAAACCGTCACGTACGAAGTCCGGGGCAAGATCGCCGTGATCACCCTCAACAACCCTTCTAAACTTAATGCCTTGAACGGCAAGGAGTACCTCCAATTGGCCAAGTACCTCCAGGAGGCCGACGATGAGGAGGAC